>BPTQ01000004.1:42090464-42303153 GCA_019973895.1 Chrysanthemum seticuspe
ATAGATATGTACACTTAATTTTCCATTTGCCCCGTAAAAATCTTAATTCCAAAAGAATTAGAGAAAACTCCTTGGAAACGATGAAGAAGTATCCAAATCATCTTTCTCTAACTTTAGGAACCAAAATCTTCGCACTCAACTAACGTAACGCACTCCTGTGTTGTTACCAGAGCAGACCCCATAAAACCATACACGATTTTGTGTATGGAAAAGTAATAGTTTTGACTGGGTTTTGTTGGTTCTTTCCCGGCAAAATAACAATTATAAACACCAAAAGAACTCAAACACGAACACGTCCATACCTATACATTTTTGTGTGTATTTCCTTGGTTTAGTCTGCATTTAGGCTCGTGCTCTCTAGTTCTCTCAAACTCGACTCGGCCTTCCAGCCCTAACACGTAAATTTGTAATTCCAGAAACTTGAGGGATCATTCTTGCCAAATACTCAAAGATCAGGGACTAATCTTGACATTTCTTCAAACTTGATTAAAACTTCCAAACACCATCCTCAGAGAATAAAATCTTCCAAAATGCACAATCCCGACCTTCCGGCTCAGCTCAAACTCTCTTGATCTCTCGTGCTCGGATTTACGTCTGATTTGGTTCCTTTATGTGTGTTTTTACATATCCATACCTGCACAAGCACAAACTCAAGAAAACCACAAATATTAACAATAAAACGGCCCTTTCTTGGTTGTTTTGGGTCAGTTTTGATAATGAAAAGGTATGTGTTTTAGCACATACCAAAATACCCCAGACGAGACCATTGTTGTGTCCTCACGCAATGCAATCAACTCACGCTTCTAAAACCAAGGATTTCAATCTCTTTCTACTAAACCTATGAAGAAGTAGCAAAGGTTCCTCAAAAGAGATTAAGAAAACCTTAATTCTAAAAATGCCCCGTTTACCTTTTAATTCACATGTATAGATATTACGATTAAGCACATTCCGGTTATGAATGACGGTTTGCTGAACTTTCATGTCGATCAATAATTCCAACATTTTTCAAACGACACGTTAGGATCACGGAGTAAGAAACACAACACAGCGTGAAGTGACCATACGGATAGAATACATCGTCCCTGATTTTTCACAAGTCCCAAACTAAGCGTAAAACCGAAATCATTGTTAAATACGACTCTTAGATGCTAACACTACCCATGGAAGTTACTTGTGTAAATACCTTTTGCTCCCATTTTCCTATTTTCCTCTAGATTTTTTTATTTTTGTGAGAAATGAATTTCTTCAAGTTTCTCGTTTCGATAACCTTTATTCCGATAAAGATACAAAGCTAAGTCGATAATTAGTTATCCGCCTTCTCTCAAGAACCATTGTCGTAAAAATGAGGTCCACATCAAGGAATTTTTATTCACTTATACTTTTGATTTTTTTCAACAATTTCTAACATCATTTTTTTTTTTTTTTTTGTTGAATTAAAAACTGATACTTTTACTTGTATGAGCTATGAACTACGGAGCTTCACGGGGTAATTCCAAGACTATAGGCTTCATGAAATGAGGATCCCGGCTGGCTAGGCTAAGACCTCACTCAATCCCGGCTAAAGATCCAAGGGTCCGATCTCGACACCGCAGCTCACAACTTTACTTATTACTTTTTCACTTATCACTTATTGCTCATTTATTACGGATCCTTGATGTGTACCCAATTTTTAAAACAAAGATTCTTTTAAGAAGATAAAGAACTAACTATCGCCAAAAACTCAACATCTCTAATTATTTATTCGACAGATATGGGGTGAAACAATTTTGTGGGAACAAAAAGCCATAAGTACCTTCGATGGGCTCTAAAGAGAACCAACTACTCCACGCTTAGCATCTAAACTCATAAGTAACTCTATCATTTCTCGATCTCCGCAAATTTAAAATCCCAAATAATGAGATCCGCGGATGCTTAGCCGATAATTTTTAGATTATCTATGATTAAGGGAACAAGCTAGGGCTCAACACGCCCGGTCAAGTCAGAATTCTAGTCCTACTCTCACCAACGGAAAGTCAACAAGGTGTCAAAACATATATTAACTTAGCAAATGCTTCGTCAAATGATCTCAAGTCTCGCATATTTAAAGTCACTCAGGGAAACTTTCAAAATCTTGGCCTTGTGAGCTAGAATTCGCATTTTATAGCTTCTTGTCTAAGAGACTAGCAAAACTTTTCAATCAAAAAGACTTAACAAAAGCTTACAAAAACTTTTTAAATTTTTCACATTTTTGCACAATTTTTTTTATTTTAAGAAAAAACGGGGTTACGAGAGTACACGGCAGAAAATAAAGCAAGTGCGGTCAAATCAAATCGAAGATTACCCTACCCCAGACTAGAACGAAACATTGTCCTCAATGTTTAAAGCAAGGGTATCAACGAAAATCTAAAAGCCGTTTATTAAGTATGCTCAAAGATAAACGTTAGTCGATAAGATTAGGATATCGGATTTCCTTAAGCAACGATCATGAAACTCGAGTGGAGAAAAGACAAACTTCGAGCACGAGAGTCTTCATATCGGGAACATCCTAAACACAACATCACAAACAACCAAACACGAGAAATCGAAGAGGCTAACCCCTTCAGGTCACTTATTAGAAAAGAGAAAGAAGATAAAGATAAGCATGGGGTGCCTCCCACGAAACGCTACTGTTTTTCTTCAACGAGTCGCTAGCCTGACTCGTCCCCGAATTCATTTTTTCTTGGGGAAGAAAGTGGTAGAAATACCAGGGTCAAAAACGGTATCCTCACTCCTGAGGGAAAGAGAATGGGTGGTTTGGGAGGGAAAGAAAGTGTCGGGCTCAAGCACATAAAGGTTAAATCCTCCCGAACTCACAAAAGATTTTTCAAGAAAGATTGATCCATCATCCGGCGGTTTAGCGGGCGGACGAAGGGATGATGGATCATAATGAGAATACTCCATAGAAGAAGGGAGTCCATGGTACAGAAAGGTGTATTTCAAAGGTTCAAACATGAAGGCATCCAAGATAGGATCCTTTTTCCGAATAACTTTGGTGATAAGAATGTACTCTTCGATGAGTATCCCAGGGTTAAAAATCTTGTCCTCAGAAAGGAACGAAATCAAAGTATCATCTACGTGAAAATCCTCACGAGAAATGGAATCACTCTCAGATAAAAAATAGTGTGGGACCTCGGAATCAACAAGCTCATCCGTCGAAATCTTAACTTCCTTATCTTTCTTCGGGAAAAATGGATCATCATATTCATTCTTGGAAAGAATCGAGTCGGTGGGAGCAAGTTCATCGGTGAACTTCTCGAAGTAAATCGACGGATCTTGATATAACAAATATTCAATTTCGCGTAAGTCGGCTCTAAAATCAAAGATGTCATCCTCACTTCCCGGTGGAAGGGGATCCATGCGAGCAAGTTCATCGGCGAACTCCTCGAGAAGTAAATCAATGGAAGAATCCTTGAGCTCGGGCTCCGAAGGATTAAAAGACGGCTTGACTTCTTTAATAACTTTTTCTTCCGAAGGAATATAAAAATCCCCATAAAGCATTTTTTCAATCAAATGAATATCTCCTTCGATGTCGATGTCGGCGTTATCAATTTCCGGTGAAACTGAATCACTTTTCAGATAAGCCTCAATTTCTTTCATGATAGAATCATCCTCCTCATATTGAGTATGGGAAGGGGAAGAATCAGAAATGATTTGTTTAGAAGAAAGTTCCATATTTTCAGAAGAAGGAGTGGGATTGCCACTCAAAGAAAACTCGACGTTTTTAGGAACAAGATCAATCCGATACACAGAAAGCGGAGGTGGGACAAGTGGTGTGCTCTTAGAGCTAGCATTTTCCACCACAACCGTTGTAGTCTCCTTTTCTAGTTTCTTCTTTTGCTCAGCACGTATCGTAGACAAACTCTTAACCGTGAAACGTGAAAGACTCGGATCAATTCTCGATGTCTTAGGCCCAACTTTTTGAACCACCGGAGGTTGGACGTTTTTGGTACTTCCATTATTAGTAGGAATTCCCGGGTCCTTTGTCACCTCGGTGTTACTAATTTTGGCCACATCATATTGTTTGGTAAAAGATTTAGAAGTATGGTTAACGTTGAACGTGACGGCTTCTTTTCCAACTCTTAAAGTGATTTCTCCTTCATACACATCAATCAACGCATGGCCCGTCCTTAAGAAGCATCTTCCGAGAATAAGGGGCACACGAGGGTCGGCATCGAAATCAACGACAACAAAATCTGCGGGGAAATCGAACTTCCCCACTTTAACAAAAACATCCTCGGCTATACCGATTGGTGTTGTCGTAGTACGGTCGGCTAGCTCGAGGGTCATACATGTCGGGGTAAGTGGGGGCAATGAAAGCTTATCGTAAATTGATTTCGGCATCAAATTGATACTCGCGCCAAGATCGGCCAAGGCGGAGCACTGAATAATTCCTTGAAAATCGCACGGAATGAGGAACTTGCCGGGGTCACCTAATTTTTCGGGCAGTTTCTTGAGAATAACCGCCGAACAATTCTCATTCAAAGACGTTTTTGCCAAATCCACAATTTTCTCTTTGTTACTTAACATTCCTTTTAGTGTCGAAACAAACTTAGGCATGAGAAGAAGAGCATCCGCGAAGCTAATTTCGAAGTGAAGATCTTGAAATATTTGAAAGAATTTTTCCATTTGAAGATTTGCTTGTTCACGTTGCTTTTGATCATTCATCCTTGACGGGTACGGAAGTGTTGTTTTTAAGTTACTCTTTTCAGCACTAACCGGAGCATCCTTGGGTTCAGAAGTCGGGACAACCATGGGTTGGACATTCTCAGTACTTCCCTTATTAGTAGGAAGCACCGGGTCCTTTGTCACCCCAGTCTCACGGTCTACCACACAAGACGAAGAAGAAGAAATAGTGGTAGGAGCCGTAGGTCCATCGTAAGCAACACCACTTCGGGTAGTAATTGCTTTCATGTTACCTCTCGGGTTAGGAATAGTATTACTCGGAAGAGAACCGGAACCCGAGGGTTGAGAATAAGAAGTAGAAGGTTGATTAGCTTGAAAGAAACTAGCCATCATATCCCTCATTTCTCTCATCTGCTTGTTACTCGTAGCTTCAATTTCCTTTTTGAAATCCGTCCTCATGCCGTTAATTTGAGTTTACAAATTTTTAATGGTATTGTCGGAATTCTTCATGTAAGACAGAAACTCGTTGTTTGGAACAGCTTGATGAGGTGGTTGGTATTGTTGTTGAGGAGGTTGTTGATAAACTTGAGGTGGAGGAGCTTGGTAGTTTTGATTACCATGATTGAGATTGGCTCCTCGGTTTTGATTGTAAGATTGGTTTTGATAACGGTTTTGGTTTTGTTGAGGAACGGGTGCAAAACCGGGTGGTCCCATTTGGTTGGCACGGTATCCTTGGTTTTGATTTTGAACCGTATTAGCAGAGGCTACGGAAGCATTTCGGAGATCGCCATCGGTGGCTTGACAATTATAGTACGGATGAGGACCACCGCAAATAACACATGTTTCAGTAACGGCTTTGACGGGTTCGGATTTATGAGTCTTAAACTCTCTCATCATAGAATTAATAGCATCAGTTAGTCCACTCAACTCACTCCTCTGAATGTAGTTGTCGTTCGTAGTAATCTTAGAAACAACCGGTCGGTTTCTAGACGAAGAAACTTTTGACTTATTTTCGATAATCGTTCTAATATCGGTGGGCATACGACTCAAGATATTACCACCGGCGGCCGCGTTAAGCGAATCTTGATCGGACGGAGTAAGAGCATTATAGAACGTATCAATCTGATGAAGATCGGTAAAACCGTGATTTGGGCATTTTCGTAAAAGTTCTTTAAATCTATCCCATGCTTCTCCAAAACTTTCGTCAAATTTTTGTTGAAAATTTATGATTTGATTTCGTAACATTGTTATTTTTTACGGAGGAAAGAATTGGTTCACAAATTTCTTAGAAAGATCTTCCCATGTTGTAATCGACTGAGGGGGTTCTTTTTCTAGCCAAGTCCAGGCTGCCCCCTCAAGGGAAAATGGAAACAATCTCAACTTAATCGACTCATGAGAGACGCCCCGAAAGTTTATCGTAAAAGCAACTTGATTAAACCAACGGAGGTGTGCGTGGGGCTCCTCACGATCTAAACCACAAAAAGGTTTATTAGACACCAATTGTATTAAATTTGTTTTTAGTTCAAAATTTTCGGTGTTAATTGGTGGAAGTACGATAGCATCACCGTAGCCGTCTACGGGAGCTTGAAGTAACTCGTTCATCGTTCGAGTATCTGCCATGACGGGTTCTTCAACGATAGTACGTAACTCGGGTACGTCTATTCTTTGATTACGTCTACGTCGTGATTGAGAGCGAGTGCGCATGCACTTTAAAAACCAAGGCAATTAAAAGAGACCGATATTCGAAAACACAGTGAACTTAACCAATAATCCCAAGTGAATAAATCACCTCTATTAGACAAACGCACAAGCGAGCGGAGAAGCTTTGTAGGTCAGCGCGAAGCTTATTAAAAACCCGCTTCTTTTTAGCCGCAATTTAATGTCAGGCCGTCCTTATACCCACCACACAGTTTGTTTATCCGATAGAGATAAATCAATTCACAAGCGACACAAAGGCAAGTTTTTGATCTTTGGTTCGGGAACTTATTAATGATAACACCTCCGTTGAGAATGTTATATAATTGGTGTCTTCTATTTATTAGCAAAAACACAAGAGAAAATCTTTTTGTATTTTTTTTAATATGATATATATATATATATACAAAAGAAAAAGGAACATATTTTTTACTTTTTTATTTTATAGAAAAATAGTAACTTCACGAATGAAGGATCTCGAGTCACTAATCGTCAAACCTCAAACGATATTGTCGTGACACAACCTCCCCGGCAGCGGCGCCAAAATTTGATTCCAATGCCAAACCGTCAAGTTATCTCACACAAGCTAGCCACTTGTGAATGACTAACCGTAAGAAACTTAAAACAGTTCAGACACGGATTCGCTGATAATGAAGGCTTAAGGGTATGTGTATGGATAAAACCTCAATATCGATATCAAAAATAATCACGAAGATAGATTCAAAATTCCTTTAGGAAAAAAGAATAATAAATCAAATCCCGTGTGTGATCATTAATACGGATTAGTTAACCCGAATCGTTTCCCAACGAGGCGTGAATTGCCAACGTCGTTATTGGTTTGGAATTTAATGCTCGATGTTTTGGGTGAATGATTTTGATTTTATTAAACTACGGGAATAGGGAAAGTAATTAAGGGAATCTAATCGACGGGAAATCCTAAGTGCGAATTAACTAAAACGTAATAAACGATACGTAAATAAAATGCAACTACGTCTATTCTAAATCCAAAAAATGCCTAAAATTACTTTTACTCTAAAAATGCAATATGAAAACTATTTAAGAATTAAAACTATTTTTTTGGATTTTTCTGGATTTTATTAAAATTAAAAACTAATTTTTAACTATTAAAACTAAATTAAAATACTAAAAATTATGAAAATTAAGGAGAAAAATATGAAACTATTTTTATATAATCTAAAATACCATAAGAGAATTTTCAAAACTATTTTTTTATTTTTCTGATTATTTTTCTATTTTCCACAAATTAAAAACTATTTAAATCTAATTTAAATTGTGAAAAATACCAAATAAAAGGGAAAAAATAGGGAAAAATATTTTTTATGCTTTTTATATTTTTCTTAAACTGGGAAAATTGAAAAATTATTTTTTGGAACTTTTTCTGAATTATTTGCAATAAAAGCTATTTAAAAGTGACTAAAAATTGATTTAAATAATGAAAAATACTAAACAGTGACCAAAAATTATGAAAAACTCAGGAAAATTCTAAAATCTTATTCTAATTCTATGAAAAATAAGAAATCAGCAGCTTATGTGTGAGATATGAAGGCTGTAGTGTAAACTGATATGAAATAAGCTACTTAAGATAAGCTAATAAGTGAAACAAGCAACCACACTGTAACTGAAGCTAGATTACACTAAAATAAGCTAATTCTAACTGATAACATCTAATCCTAACAAGTTACAAGCACTGCTTAATGAATTAAGCAAACTAACTAGTCTAGCCAAACAGTTTCTAACCCCTAGGTTTGAGCTTAACCACAAGCTTATCAGAAGATCTAATGTGAAAACCAATAATGCAGTCCTCAAGACCACCTAGCAAGCTATAACTAAGCCAATTCTCAGGCTCTAACTCTTTGAAATTAGTTCAATGCATGGGCTGCAAATAACCTGTTTCACACTCAGTACATACTGAGTGTGAACAGGGGAAACAGTAGCTTATTGAACAGCTTATTTGAAGATTTAAGAGACTTGATAAGACTTGACAAAAAGATGTTTCCAATACTAGACCAAATGAATTTGTAAATCCCAAAGTTACACTAGATTTGGACTTAAAATGAACCTGTGAGAGATCAAACAAGTTTTGCAAAAAACTGAAAATCTCAATTTTGACTTTTGATGACAGATTTGGAACTTTGACTTTGTTGAGATTTGATCCAAAGTAGTGAACTGATTTTGATGTTATTAGACTAATGATGATGACAGCAAGCTAGATCTACTTGTTTTAAACCTATATGCAAATTTATACCTACTGATTTTAACAGTAACAAGAATCAATAGCAGTTTCACAGTGATTTTGACCTTTTGAGTGTGTGGATGCAATAACAAGACTGATATGTATTAACTAGACCTTATTAAACCCACAACAACAAAACTAATCCACTGAATCAACCTTTATCACAGAAAACAGTTCTAATCCAAACACTACTTAATGACAGTTAATGCAAGTATAATCTACCAACTCATGAATCAAACTTAATAGCAGCTAATAACTATGATCTATCAATGATAACAAAACTACTGAATGCAATCAAAACAACAATAGCTAACAGATTAAGGCTAAGCTAATTATGCAGATTAACATGAACCAAAGGATCAGTTTCAACAACTTACAAATGTCCAGCTACTTGCAGCTTATCTTAGAACCAAATCAACACTAAACTACTCAGATCCAACCCAAATTCCAATCTGCATTACCCAAAGCAGATCCAAAACTAGCAAATCAATTCCAATTCTGCATCAGTTGACTTATGTTGACCAGATTTGTAAATTTGAGTGAATGATGATTTAAAACAGCAATAAGCTCACTAAAAGCTATTAAGAGCTTATATGAGCTTATGTAACAGTAGCTAAAGCTCATGATAAGCTTAAAAGTACTTTTTTATTTTTTTAATGATTTTTTTCTGATTTTTTTTGTATTTTTTAGTAAGATTAGAAATAAGCTAAAAACAGATTATACTAATGAAATAAGCATTCAAACAAGGATAATAAGCAGATTTAAAAGCATAAACAATTGAGCAATCACTTGAGAATGAAAACTGAATTTTATTAATCTAAATCATTTGAGTACAAAATAGGAATTACAAAAACTTAAAACATTAAAATGAAAAATACAACTATCTATGCTACTGAAAATTAGAGAGAAGAAAAGATGATCACTATGTGAACGAATAAGGTCTTTTTATAGCTGAGCACAAGGTCTTGGAAACTTCTGGAATGCACAAATGTGTGCTTCTTTGAGTCATTTGCAACCATTAGATCACCTTTCACGTATCCCACTTGATATCCACCCTTGGATCATGAATGCCACGCTATTTCGACCAATGAGAGAACAGATATTGGAGATGTTGCACGCGGATTGGTGACATGGCACTGCCCATGTGTCAGTGGTGTCAGATAAAAGTACATAAATACCCTTAATTACGGTAATATTGACCAATTGACCTTGGTAATTTTTAGGGTTCATGGTTGCTGGGTAATTGGAGGAAAAACTTGGCGGGGTGAGTTTTTTATATTAGTTTGGTTTTGGTTGACCGGGTTGAGGGCGTTGACTCGGGTTAAAAAGGGCGGGTTATGGTTATTCGGGTTGGCTGGGTTTAATATATTGGGCGGGTTGGTTTTGTTTTGGACTTGGACCGGATTTTATCTTTTGGGCCGAGAGTTTGGATTGGACTTAGGATTATATTTGAAACCATTTGATATAACAAGGACCAAATATGCATAAGCTGAAACTTCAGGGACCAAAACTGTATATCTAAAAATATCTTCAAGGACCATTCATGTCAATCTTCAAATAAACCAAGGGTTGATTTTGTAATTCCAGAAACTTGAGGGATCATTCTTGCCAAATACTCAAAGATCAGGGACTAATCTTGACATTTCTTCAAACTTGATTAAAACTTCCAAACACCATCCTCAGAGAATAAAATCTTCCAAAATGCACAATCCCGACCTTCCGGCTCAGCTCAAACTCTCTTGATCTCTCGTGCTCGGATTTACGTCTGATTTGGTTCCATACCTGCACAAGCACAAACTCAAGAAAACCACAAATATTAACAATAAAACGGCTCTTTCTTGGGTGTTTTGGGTCAGTTTTGATGATGAAAAGGTATGTGTTTTAGCACATACCAGTGCGTTCTTGTAAACTTTTTCTGTTGGCTGAAATGTGATCTGAATTTGGCCTTGAGATCATCCAAATTCACAATGCTACCTAATTTTTGCCCGTTCCACCATATACGAGCAAAGTCTCGTAGGGTATATGTAAACATGTGGCAAGCAACGGGCATAACCCACTTCTGCATTTTGATAACCCCTTCGAACAAGTGTAAGAAGTTATCCGGGTCCCCCTTCCCATCATAAGTACCAATATGTGCGGTCATTTTCAACCCATCAGGCAAAGGGTAGTCTTCTATCCATCTTACGAAGGGTGTTGTGGAGCCCATGGGCTCCGAATAAAGGCAGTTATAAGGTGGCATGTAGGTAGGGGCAGCATTGTACGGGGTTTTGATTTGGAGGTATTCCAACAGGGTTTTGGTTAACATATTGAGGGTAAGCAGTAGGTATATAAGGTGGGTGACTTCCGACAGGGTACGAAGGATATACCTTAGGTTGCCCGTAGGGCATGCTTCCGTATGGTTGAGTAAAACTGGGGTTGCTTGCCTGCCCATTAGGTGGAGGATAGACCCCTTGAGGGTAAGATTGAACCTGAAAAGGAGGGTACATACCATGAGGAGGAAGATTTCCTCCTCCATTCATTTGAGATGGATTGCCTTCTACGCCGGATGCTTGAGAAGGCTGCAACAGAACCCCTTCCTCAGTTCTTCCCAGATGAGCCGCCAAAAGTGGTGGCAAATTTCCAACTCTTCGTCATACTCATCGCTTGAGTATTCTAACTCCCTACGCATCTCCACATTTCGAGCTTGCCTGCTTCAAGCCCTCAGTAAAGATTTTAATGCTTCGATGTTAGCTTCGACAAACGCTGGACTGATTACCGGTTCAGGGTTAGCCGAGGTTGAAGCATGGTTGTTGGGAGTTATTTCAGGGTAAGATCGTGTTGTAAAGGTGGATGCGGTTATATTGGGAAGGTTGTTAGGATCATTGACTGGGATTGGTTTCAAGGTCGAGAAACCCGGAGGGGGTGTATCCTCTCTTCCTTGATTCATGCCGTGAAGCTAGTGAGAGTGATTGACTGGGTGTAAGTTTGGAATAACGAGACCAATAGTAGCGGGTCCCACGGATGGCGCCACTGATTGAACAATAATTCGTACGACCAGGCCTTCGATGGTGATCGAAGGGTATGAGGGGTGATATGCTTGCGCCAAACTTGTAGCCAATCTGCAATAAGAAATAGTAGACACTTCGTTAAGTGACTGCGCAGGGGTTGGGCCCTGCGAACCACCTCTGGCGTGAAAGTAAGTATGTGATATGTGTTGTAAATAATATGGAGTATGTGAAATACTGGTTGATTGAACATACCATTGAAATGACTCGTCCAACCTATTTATAGGTGATGAAAATAGCTTGGAGAGTGTTAGCACACGTTTAGGAGATCATGGGGGCGTCCCCTGATTTGTGGTAACCGTTAGGGCTTCATCCCCACTATCTCAGACTTGGCGGGGAAGCTAAGGAAATAGTGGGAACGTGGGGGAAGACCAAGTCAAGGTTCTTCTTTATCTTGGCATCTTCAAGAGAAGACACCGAAGAGCATAGGCCTTCGGCTGGCGGATTCCCAACTGGCATCCGTAAAACAATTCATCATTGACATGGTTACCAGTTGGGAATTCGCCAGCCGAAGGCCTATGCCCTTCGGTGTCTTCTCTTGAAGACGCCAAGACAAATAAGAACCTTAACTTGGTCTTCCCCCACGTTCCCACTATTTCCTTAGCTTCCCCGCCAAGTCCGAGATAGTGGGGATGAAGCCCTAGCGGTTACCACAAATCAGGGGACGCCCCCCATGATCTCCTAAACGTGTGCTAACACTCTCCAAGCTATTTTCATCACCTATAAATAGGTTGGACGAGTCATTTCAATGGTATGTTCATTAAACACAGTATTTCACACACTCCATATTATTTACAACACATATCACATACTTACTCTCACGCCGGAGGTGGTTCGCAGGGCCCAACCCCTGCGCAATCACTTAACAAAGTGTCTACTATTTCTTAATGCAGATTGGCTACAAGTTTGGCGCAAGCATATCACCCCTCATACCCTTCGATCACCATCGAAGGCCTGGTCGTACGAAATATTGTACAATCAGTGGCGCCATCCGTGGGACCCGCTACTATTGGTCTCGTTATTCCAAACTTACACCCAGTCAATCACTCTCACTAGCTTCACGGCATGAATCAAAGAAGAGAGGATACACCCCCTCCGGGTTTCTCGACCTTGAAACCAATCCCAGTCAATGATCCTAACAACCTTCCCAATATAACCGCATCCACCTTTACAACACGATCTCACCCTGAAATAACTCCCAACAACCATGCTTCAACCTCGGCTAACCCTGAACCGGTAATCAGTCCAGCGTTTGTCGAAGCTAACATCGAAGCATTAAAATCTTTACTGAGGGCTTGAAGCAGGCAAGCTCGAAATGTGGAGATATGTAGGGAGTTAGAATACTCAAGCGATGAGTATGACGAAGAGTTGGAAATTGAGGCTAGGCCCTTGGCTCCTAGGGCTACACGCTCAGTGCTAAGGATAGGGTCTCCGAGCAGTCGAAGGCCGAGTGGAAGGTCGGTTGGTTTTGAAGATGTTCCAGAGAGGGCTCCGACTAGAAGGGAAGGCACGATAGAAGGCTCCAATGGAAGGAGTCACCGAAGGGATACTACGGAGGTTAATTTGCCACCACTTTTGGCGGCTCACCTAGGAAGAACTGAGGCAGGGGTTCTGTTGCAGCCTTCTCACGCATTCAGCGTAGAAGGCAACCCATCTCAAATGAATGGAGGAGGAAATCTTTCTCCTCATGGTATGTACCCTCCTTTTCAGGTGCAATCTTACCCTCAAGGGGTCTATCCCTCACCTAATGGGCAGGCTAGCAACCCCAGTTTTACTCAACCATATGGAAGCATGCCCTACGGGCAGCCTATGGTACATCCTTCGTACCCTGTCGGAAGCCACCCACCTTATATACCTACTGCTTACCCTCAATATGTTAACCAAAACCCTGTTGGAATACCTACAAATCATAACCCGTACATTGCTGCCCCTACCCTACATGCCACCTTATAACTGCCTCTATTCGGAGCCCATGGGCTCCACAACACCCTTCGTAAGATGGATAGAAGACTACCCTTTACCAGATGGGTTAAAAATGCCCGCACATATTGGTACTTATGATGGGAAGGGGGACCCGGATAACTTCTTACACTTGTTCGAAGGGGCTATTAGAATGCAGAAGTGGGTTATGCCCGTTGCTTGCCACATGTTTACATATACCCTACGAGACTCTGCTCGTATATGGTGGAACGGGCAAAAACAAGGTAGCATTGTGAATTTGGATGATCTCAAGGCCAAGTTCAGATCACATTTTAGCCAACAGAAAAAGTTTACAAGAACGCACCTAAGAGTGCACAACATCAAGCAGAAGGAAAACAAGAGCACCAGGGCTTTCATTACCAGATACACCGATGACACCTTACAGATAATGGGCTTGCACGAAGACCAACGCATCTCAGGTTTCGTGCATGGCCTACGAAACAGAAGTTTGGTTGAATTCCTCTCCACTGATCTTCCTGCAACCTATAAGGGTTTGGTGGAGAAGGCTTACACCTGGATCGAAGCAAAAGAAGTGTGTACCAACGGGGCTTCAGTCGAAAATAAAGAAAGTCATAGCAAAGTCCCGAAGCATCCTTCGTGGGAAGGGTCAAAGAACAGACACAAAGGAAGAGACAGGTTTACACCATACCATAAAAACATCAACCACGGTCTCTTGGCTAATCTGTCCAAATCTCCAAGGGAGATACTAGCTACGGAAAAGGCTGTGAAAACCTTTGATCCTCCTCCTCACTTTGCAAATAGAGGAAGGCCCAGAGATACTTCCAAATACTGCTACTTCCATGACGATTACGGACACGACACCAACAATTGTAGAGAGCTCAAGAAACAGAAAGAAGAGGCCGTGAAGTCCGGCCAATTGGGTCATTTGGTGAAGGGTATAAAGAAAGGTAAAGAAAAGGTCTCCGACACATAGTTGGGAAAAGACACCACACCTGTCGAAGCACCCATCCTTATGGTGTACAAGAATGACTCTGGTTTAAAGAGGAAAGAAGCGGAGAAAGCATTATGCGGAGTAGGAGATGTCACTTTTCCTTCAATCACAGGGAAAGTTATTTCAAATGACCCCGTGGTCATCAAGGTCTTGATCTCCAACAGAGAAGTAAACAGGGCTTACCTAGACTGCGGTAGCTCCTGTGAAGTAATCTACGAACGCTGTTTTCTAAAGCTCAAGCCTTCGATAAGGTCGAAGAGAGTAGATTCGTAGGTACCCTTAGTAGGGTTCTCAGGGGAACACTCATGGCCCTTGGGAGAAGTCCCTCTAGAGGTTACGATTGGAGAAGGAAGGCTAAAAAGAACAGAAACTCTGGTTTTCACGATCGTAAGGTCTGAATCTCCCTATAACCTATTGATAGGGAGAACGGTAATGCAGAAGATGGGCATCGTTGTCTCCACCATACATGCCGTGATCAAATTCCAAACACCCTTCGGCATTGGAACGGTTTTCTCCAGCTATAACGTGAAGAAGCCTACGGAAGTAGGCAAAAGGATCAAACAGGTGTCAGAAGAGCCTCTGAAGGATTTTCTCAGTTGTACTGACCCTGAAGAACGCATTAAAATAAATGATCTCTATCCTGATCAGACGGTGGTAATCGGAAAGCAGCTCCCAACCTCCTTTAAAGCAGAATTGGAAAAGGTACTACGTGCTAATGCAAATGTCTTCGCATGGACCTACTCTTACATGACGGGGGTCCCCAGAACTCTCACCATAGACAGAAAGCCCTTCGGCACTAAACACAAGCTCAATGAGTTCAAACATATTGAACCCATCAAACAAAAGCGTCGAAGCCTGGCTCCTGAAAGAAGTGCCGCCGCATGCAAAGAAGTGGACGAGCTTGTAGCAGCAGGCATACTCAGAGAGGTGAAGTATCAAACTTGGGTGGCCAATCCGGTGATGGTCAAGAAGCACGATGGAGAATGGCGAATGTGTGTGGACTTCACAGATATTAACAAAGCTTATTCGAAAGACTGCTATCCTTTTCCAGAAATTGATTGGAAAATAGAATCCCTGTCAGGGTTTCGACTGAAGTGTTTTCTGGACGCTTATAAGGGTTACCATCAGATACAAATGGCGGAAGAGGACGAAGAGAAGACAACATTTTTCACAGGAAAAGGCATTTATTGTTACAAAAAGATGCCTTTTGGTTTGAAAATACAGGTGCCACCTACCAACGTTTAGTGGACAAAGCCTTCCACAAGCAGATAGGTAGGAATCTGGAGGTGTACGTAGACGATATGCTCATAAAGAGTAGAACGGAGGAGGACATGCTCTCCGACATCAAGGAAACCTTCGACCAGCTTTGCGCCATCAACATGAAGTTAAATCCCAAGAAATGTTCCTTTGGTGTAGAAGAAGGACAATTTTTGGGGCATCTGATCACCAAACAAGGTATTAAGTCCAATCCTTCGAAGGTTAAGGCCATCACGGATTTGTAGCCTCCTAAGTCCCTAAAGGAAGTGCAAAGTCTGAACGGAAAGCTAGCAGCCCTCAGCAGGTTCTTATCGAAGGGTGCAGATAGATCTTTGCCGTTCTTCAAAACACTCAAAGTATGCACCGACAAAAAAGACGTTCCGGTGAAGTACAGATGCAGAAGCGGCCTTCCAAAAGCTCAAGGATTTCATGGCTATTCTACCTACACTTACTACCCCAATCAAAGGCGAAGTGTTGTTTATGTATATCGCAGCCTCCTTCGAAAGCATCAGCGCTGTGTTATTGGCAGAAAGGGAGAAGAAGCAAATCCCTATCTACTTCGTTAGCAGGGTTCTACAGGGAGCTGAGCTAAATTATCCAGCATTGGAGAAGCTAATTTTAGCCTTGGTCCATGCTGCGAGACGCCTTCGAAGGTACTTCCAAGCTCACCCCATAACCGTACTTACTGACAAACCAATTAAGCAAATACTTTCAAAACCGGAGAAATCTGGAAGGATAGCTAAATGGGCTATTGAGCTGGGAGAACACGAAATTGAATACAAGGGTAGAAATTCGGTCAAAGGGCAAATACTGGCAGGCTTCTTAGCAGAAACACCCTCCGAACCAAAGCATGACACAAAGGTTGCTGAAAAGAAGCCTGATAAGGCGGTCGAAGGGTGGAAACTTTATACTGACGGAGCCTCTAGCTCTGACGGTTCTGGCGTAGGTCTCATGCTTGTTGACCCCAAAGGGATGGAGTACACTTATGCACTCCGCTTTGAATTCGATGCTACAAACAATGAAGTGGAGTACGAAGCCTTGCTAGCAGGCCTCCGATTGGCCAAGGACATGGAGGTAGAAGACTTGGCTATTTTTGTTGACTCGCAACTGGTGGCCAACCAGATAAAAGGTTCCTACGAGGCGAGACAACCTGTGATCAAACAATACCTGGATAAGGCTAAGGAAATGCTCGAAGGGTTCGCATCCTACAACATAGAGCATGTTTGGAGAAACCAAAACAAGAAGGCGGACGCCATTAGCAAATTGGCATCAATGGCATTTGCTCATTTAACTAAAGAAGTTCTGGTCGAGGTGTTGGCAGATAGGTCCATCGTCCGAAAGGAGGTGTCTGACGTAATACAGGAGGAAGACTCGAATTGGATGACTCCAATTAGAGAATACCTAATAAGTGGTATACTGTCGGAAGATCAGAAGTTAGCTCGAAAGGTCCGCATCAAAGCACCAAAGTACAGAATCATGGGAAATTATCTATACAGAAGATCCTTTCTGTCCCCATGGCTTCGTTGTGTAGAACCTAGGCAAGCTACCAACATCATTCAAGAAGTGCATGAAGGATCCTGCGGGCTTCACGCAGGACCCCGCTCCGTCATTTCTAAAATCATGAGGATCGGATATTACTAGCCTTCGATGCACAGGGACGCTGTCAAAATCATTCAGAAGTGTGAAGCCTGTCAAGCTCACTCAATGGTTCCAAGGCTACCAAAACAAGATATGACTTCTGTAACGTCCGCATGGCCCTTCAGCCAATGGGGGATAGACATCGTAGGTCCTCTGCCAATTGCTCCAGGAGGATTAAAGTTCTTGGTAGTAGCCATCGACTACTTCACTAAATGGGTGGAAGCGAAGCCTTTAGCATCCATCACAGGAAGACACATGGAAAAGTTTGTGTGGGAGCATATTATATGTCGGTTCGGAGTACCTCACATCATCATTTTAGATAATGGGAAGGAGTTCACCGAAGGGGTATTCCCAGTGTTTTGCAGAGGCCTGAATATCAAACAATCCTTCACTTCCGTCTACCATCCTCAAGGTAACGGACAAGTGGAAGTTACTAACAGGGACATCATACATGGGATAGAACGAAGGCTGGGATACAGTCACCACGGTTGGGTAGATGAACTACCTCAAGTACTTTGGGCTCACAAAACGCATACAAAGTCAAGTCACGGAGAGACACCTTTTAGCTTGACATATGGCACGGAAGCTGTCATCCCTTCGGAAGTAAGCGTCGAAACAGAAAGGGTCATGAACTTCGAAGCAGCAGATAACGAAGAAAGAATGAAGGGAAATAGCCTCAATCAGAGAAGCTATCCATAAGCAAAAGATTGAAAGGTACTACAACAGTCGGGTTCGGCCTTCGACCTTCAAACCAGGAGAATACATTCTCCGACTCAACAACGCAAGTAAAGCTGAGTATCAGGGTAAACAAGGACCTACATGGGAAGGGCCCTACGTTATTAAGGAAGACTATGGCAACGGAGCCTACAAGCTGGAAACCTTGGATGGAGACGCTATTGCTAGAACTTGGAATGGCACTACCCTTCGTAAGTTCTACGTATAAAACTTACAATGTCCGAGGACATTTTTTATTTTTGCTTTCAATCAATGTATTTGCATTCTTCTCACTTGGGGAAAGAAGCATTAATGGTAGGCGTCTAGTATTCATTTCTTAAAATGATGTAATCCTCCCTACCCACTTAATGATATAACGCATTTCCCTTAAATCTCTTGTTTCGTTCAATACAACAAAGATTTGCCCACCAAGTCGCTTTATAAGTTTAAATGTCGAAGGGATGTACAAAGACTAACAACATGTCTTGCTCATATGCATAACATCCATCTCAACTTCACATTAACTTTCCTATATGGCCTTAAGGTATTTTAAGCCTTTCGCTGCCCAAAGGATCAAGATGGAGTGGGTGTCAACAGTCAAATTATACGATTGCTAATATTCTTGGTGAAGTAACTACACACAATGAGGCTATGCATCTACCATACGCCTTAGATTGTAAAAAAATTTTACGCAAGTAAAATAAGAAGAGAAGAATCACACATGGCAAAATTCAAGCCCTAGTGGCTTTAATGTAGATTACTGACTAGTTTAACTAGTCTAAACAGGCCGTAGCCTTAACAATCCACCCAAACAAAACATTGTCTTAGGCCGTAGCCTACATCACACATACCAAATGTTAATTGTTTCATCAGGCACGAAGCCTGGAAAGGAACACAGACAAATTGTTTTAAACAGGGTACATACCACCATGGGGATCAAATTACAACCACATGGTTGCCTTCATCAAACTTTGGAATGAGTGGGATCAGCTGAACCTGGGGAGGGAGCTTTAGGTGACGGAGTCTTCTTCGAGGGAGACGAAGGCTGGACTTTCCTTGGCTTCTTGGCCAGTAGGTCCTCAATAGAGGCCGCTGGGTCCTTCGTCACATCTGTAAGGAAAGGGAACTCTAAAGCAGTTAAATGATTACCTGCATCATCATACTCTTTCTCATGAGTTGCCCTATAGTAAGGAACTCCCTCCAGCTTCACCGGTTCCTCAGTCGCAGCTATCTCCTCCAAAGTGGTACACTTGCCATGGAAAATGGCCGCATTCACCAAATTCCCAATTGCAATCCCCACATCATCGCTATGGTAAAGTTCCATAGCAACATAGGGGATCACCTTGGTTACCAAGTCCACCCTGTCCTTCTTCAGCATTTTTAGACGAAGGTTTAACCCATCTACCTTTTCTCTAAGCTTGATCTCTTGGTCCAGCAACTTCGCCCTCTCTTATTCAAGGCCTCCACACTTGGATGACAGAACAGATATCTGCTCCTTATAGCCTACGGCCATTGAGCCTTCGACAGTCAGCCTGCTGCATTCAGCCTCGCTCGTTGCCAGTTGACCTTTGAGCTTTTCATTCTCAGCTCTGAGATCTTGCACCAAGGGGTTCTTGTCAAAATCCTCCAAGGCATCCTCACACTTCTTCTCCAAGTCTGCATACTTCTGATCCCTAGCCTTCTCCCTTCTCAACATAACATCCATTTCTTCTCGAGCTTTGGTGACAGCACGGAGCAGTTCCCTTGTCCTAGCATTGAGTTGATTGTCTAGCATACACTGTCGGACATAACTTTTGTCATGAAGGTCGCAGAGCCTTTCTATGGACATGTTATCCATCGCCTCCTTCCACTTGGGTGGGATTACATGGCTCACGAGTTGGTGACAAGCTAGAGGAGAGGGAAGTTCTTTCGTATCAGGAAGTCCTGCAACATATGTAAATTTGTTAATATATTATTACTGGTACCTAATTTTTGTTACAGGCAAGAAACATTACCATGGATATCATCACCACTGGGCCCTTCGATGGCTGGAAACACCACAGCCTTACCCTGGACATTATTTTGCTGGGTAGTTCGAGAGGGTGGAGTAGCTAGGATAAGCTTCCTCTTCGAAGCGGACTTCACAACTTTTGCACCAGTACCTTTCCTGCTTCGGACCGTCTCACCAATGCCGGAGGGTCCTATGATGACCAACTGTCCTTCGGAGACTGGTTCATCAGAGTCATTAACATTCTCCACAAGTTGATCTTCCACATCTATGGGTTCCTTTGACGGAGGAGCAGACGATACAGGCTCGATGGGTTGGGCTTCCACATCATTGTTATTTCTGGACACTGATGGGGAGTCCATGCCATAACTTGTCTCTTGGGGATTCTTTGGAAGGAAGCTTACCTCCTTCGCACCACCAGCTACCACAAAGTTCCTAAATGACATCTTTGCACGAAGGAGCAAATAAGATAAATATCATAAAGATAAGTTTTTATTTCTTATTTTAATTAAAAAACTACATACTTTCTCCATTACAAATAATCTCAGGTACCAAAGGAGACCCCTCCCATCTTTTCAGCAATGCCGGCCATGAAAAGGATTGGCTCGGGGAATGTTTGGCAATCAGCTGGATAACGAGCCAAACGCTGATACAAAGGGTTTCTTCTCACAGTATAGGGCAAGGGATCGTTGAACCTTTTTTCGTCATATTGAAATTCTTGGTTTAACAATGCAGAGTATGCTGGAGGAATAATGGTGTTCTGGATATAAAAGAATTTGCCTTTCCAGTTCCTTATGTTCGTAAAAGGCCTATCTATCAGAATGGGCACATCCCTTTCACCCCTCTTGGCCAAGGTTAACCAATCTCCTCCCGGGTATAGATTCAGAAAACCCCTACGCACAGTCAATGATGGTTCGAACCCATAAGCTTTGTACATCACGATGAATGTCGTAAGCTTGGCTAGGCCAAAAGAGTTGAACCTAGAAATGTGTACCTCATAATACCGGAGGAATTCTAAGATCATAGGGTGCAAGGGCATCCTAAGGTTGGAGGTGGTGAACGCATGGGTATACACGCCTACATAGTTTTCAGGAGCATCAAATATCCCTTGGTTTCTACTAGGTAGCATGATTTTATGTTCCTTTGGAATCGGGAAATCAGTGAGGAACGCTTTGAGTTCCTCCATTGTTAATGTGCAACCTTGTTGCTTTATTACAAATTTTTTATTGGTCGACATTGAGCCTTCTAAAATCCACAATAACGTATTTGAAATACAGATATGAAGGAGAACTTTACCTTTTTTGATCGAAAGCTTGATCGGAAGAGGTTTTAGTAGGTGAAAAAACTTGGGCGAGAGATAAAACTTTGTTAAGGTTTTACTGTTTTTACATTTTATATACCCTACAACTGTTAAATCTCAGCCCTACACGTGTTCGGACTTATCCCTCTACTACCGGATTTCAAACCATTTTTAAATTTTGAAATGATGTTTACTTTTACTGAGGAAAAGGGAGTAGTTAGGATTGGTTTTGCATTAATTACGGTCAATAACTACAAGACTTTTCATCTTCGTTCGTTTTTTGTGACGAATAGGAGGTTTCGTTTTTATTTCTGAGTCGTAAGCAATATTTCTTGTTCGTACATATCACTTTCGACTGGGGGGCTTGATGACGTACCCTCCGATCAGGTCGAAGGACCCCCCTTGGGCCTCCGTCGAATTTGCATTACGAAGACCGAAGTCTTTCTTCATAAGTCATTGGTGGCGTAAAACCATTCATCATTGACATGGTTACGAGTTGGGAATTCGCCAGCCGAAGGCCTATGCCCTTCGGTGTCTTCTCTTGAAGATGCCAAGACAAAGAAGAACCTTGACTTGGTCTTCCCCCACGTTCCCACTATTTCCTTAGCTTCCCCGCCAAGTTCGAGATAGTGGGGATGAAGTCCTAGCGGTTACCACAAATCAGGGGACGCTCCCCATGATCTCCTAAACGTGTGCTAACACTCTCCAAGCTATTTTCATCACCTATAAATAGGTTGGACGAGTCATTTCAATGGTATGTTCATTCAATACAGTATTTCACATACTCCATATTATTTACAACACATATCACATACTTACTCTCACGCCGGAGGTGGTTTGCAGGGCCCAACCCCTGGGCAATCACTTAACGAAGTGTCTACTATTTCTTATTGCAGATTGGCTACAAGTTTGGCGCAAGCATATCACCCCTCATACCCTTCGATCACCATCGAAGGTCTGGTCGTACGAAATATTGTACAATCAATTGTTAAACCCAGAGTTCCAATATGATGAAAAAAGGTTCAACGATCCCTTGCCCTATACTGTGAGGAGGAATCCTTTGTATCAGCGTTTGGCTCGTCATCCAGCTAATTGCCAAACATTCCCTGAGCCAATTCTGTTCATGGCTGGCCTTGCTGAAAGATGGGAGGGATCTCCTTTGGTACATGAGATTATTTGTGATGGAGAAAGTATGTATTTTTTTGATTAAAATAAGAAATAAAAACTTATCTTTCTGATATTTATCTTATTTGCTCCTTCATGCAGAAATGTCATTCAGAAACTTTGTGGTAGCTGGTGGTGCAAAGGAGGTGAGCTTCATTCCAAAGAATCCCCAAGAGACGAGCTATGGCATGGGCTCTCCATCAGTGTCAATAAATGACAATGATGTGGAAGCCCAGCCCATCGAACATGTATCCTCTGCTCCTCCGTCAAAGGAACCCATAGATGTAGAAGACTAGCTTGTGGAGAATGTTGCTGAATCTAATGAACCAGTCTCCGAAGGACAGTTGGTCATCGTAGGACCCTCCGGCATTGGTGAGAGGGTCCGAAGCAGGAAAGGTACCGGTGCAAAAGCTGTGAAGTCCGCTTCGAAGAGGAAGCTTATCCTACCTACTCCTCCCTCTCGAACTACCCGGCAAAAGAGTGCCCAGGGTAAGGCTGTGGTATTTCCAGCCATCGAAGGGCCCAGCGGTGATGATATCCATGGTAATGTTTCTTGCCTGTAACAAAAAATTAGATACCAGTAATAATATGTTAACACATTTATATATTCTGCAGGACTTCCTGATATGAAAGAACTTCCATCTCTCCTAGCTTGTCACCAACTCGTGAGCAATGTAATCCCACCCAAGTGGAAGGGGGTGATGGATAACATGTCCATAGAAAGGCTCTGCGACCTTCATTACAAAATTTATGTCCGACAGTGCATGCTAGACAACCAACTCAATGCTAGGACAAGGGAACTGCTCCGTGCTGTCACCAAAGCTTATGAGAAGAAATGGATGTTATGCTGAGAAGGGAGAAGGCTAGGGATCAGAAGTATGCAGACCTGGAGAAGAAGTGTGAGGATGCCTTGGGGGATTTTGACAAGAACCCCTTGGTGCAAGATCTCAGAGCTGAGAATGAAAAGCTCAAAGGTCAACTGGCAACGAGCGAGGCTGAATGCAGCATGCTAACTATCGAAGGCTCAATGGTCGTAGGCTATAAAAGCAGATATCTGTTCTTTCATTCAAGTGTGGAGGCCTCGAACAAGAGAGGGCGAAGTTGCTGGACCAAGAGATCAAACTCAGAGAAAAGGTAGATGGGTTAAACCTTCATCTGAAGATGCTGAAGAAGGATAGGGTGGACTTGGTAACCAAGGTGATCCCCTATGTTGCTATGGAACTTTACCATAGCGATGATGTGGGGATTGCAATTAGAAACCTGGTGAATGCGGCCATATTCCATGGCAAGTGTACCACTTTGGAGGAGATAGCTGCGACGGAGGAACCGGTCAAGCTGGAGGAAGTTCCTTACTACAGGGCAACTCATAAGATAGAGTATGATGATGCAGGTAGTCACTTAACTGCTTTAGAGTTCCATTTCCTTACAGATGTGACGAAGGAGCCAGCGGCCTCTATTGAGGACCTGCTGGCCAAGAAGCCAAGGAAAGTCCAGCCTCCGTCTCCCTCTAAGAAGACTCCGTCACCCAAGGCTCCCTCCCCAGGTTCAGCTGATCCCACTCATTCCAAAGTTTGATGAAGGCAACCATGTGGTTGTAATTTGATCCCCAGGGTGGTATGTACCCTGTTTAAAACAATTTGTCTGTGTTCCTTTCCAGGCTTCGTGCCTGATGAAACAATTAACATTTGGTATGTGTGATGTAGGCTACGGCCTAAGACAATGTTTTGTTTGGGTGGATTGTTAAGGCTACGGCCTGTTTAGACTAGTTAAACTAGTCATTAATCTACATAAAAGCCACTAGGGCTTGTATTTTGCCATGTGTGATTCTTTTCTTTTTATTTTACTTGTGTAAATTTTTTTACAATCTAAGGCGTATGGTAGATGCATAGCCTCATTGTGTGTAGTTACTTTACCAAGAATATTAGCAATCGTATAATTTGACTACTGACAGAGGGTCGCGACCCACTCCATCTTAATCCTTTGGGCAGCGAAAGGATTAAAATACCTTAAGGCCATATAGGAAAGTTAATGTGAAGTTGAGATGGATGTTATGTATATGAGCAAGACATGTTGTTAGTCTTTGTACATCCCTTCGATATTGAAACTTATAAAGCGACTTGGTGGGCAAATCTTTGTTGTATTGAACGAAACAAGAGATTTGAGGGAAATGCGTTATATCATTAAGTGGGTAGGGAGGATTACATCATTTTAAGAAATGAATACTAGACGCCTACCATTAATGCTTTTTTCCCCAAGTGAGAAGAATGCAAATACATTGATTGAAAGCAAAAATAAAAAATGTCCTCGGACATTGTAAGTTTCATACGTAGAACTTACGAAGGGTAGTGTCATTCCAGGTTCTATCAATAGCGTCTCCATCCAAGGTTTCCAGCTTGTAGGCTCCGTTGCCATATGCTTCCTTAATAACGTAGGGACCTTCCCATGTAGGTCCTAGTTTACCCTGGTACTCAGCTTTACTCGCGATGTTGAGTCGAAGGACTGTATTCCCCATGTTTGAAGGTTGAAGGCCGAACCCGACTGTTGTAGTACCTTTCAATCTTTTGCTTATGGATAGCCTCTCTGATTGAGGCTATTTCCCTTCGTTCTTCAAGTAGGTCCAGGTTACTACGGAGTCTTTCTTCGTTATCTGCTGCTTCGAAGTTCATGACCCTTTCAGTTTCGACGCTTACTTCGAAGGGATGACAGCTTCCGTGCCATATGTCAAGCTAAAAGGTGTCTCTCCGTGACTTGAATTTGTATGCGTTCTGTGAGCCCAAAGTACTTGAGGTAGTTCATCTACCCAACTGTGGTGACTGTATCCCAGCCTTCGTTCTATCCCTTGTATGATGTCCCTGTTAGTAACTTCCACTTGTCCGTTACCTTGAGGATGGTAGACGGAAGTGAAGGATTGTTTGATATTCAAGCCTCTGCAAAACACTGGGAATACCCCTTCGGCGAACTGGTTCCCATTATCTAAAATGATGATGTGAGGTACTCCGAACCGACAGATAATATGCTCCCGCACAAACGTTTCCATGTGCCTTCCTGTGATGGATGCCAAAGGCTTCGCTTCCACCCATTTAGTGAAGTAGTCGATGGCTACAACCAAGAACTTTACTCCTCATGGAGCAATTGGCAGAGGACCTATGATGTCTATCCCCCAGTGTCTGAAGGGCCATGAGGACGTCACGGAAGTCATATCTTGTTTTGGTAGCCTTGGAACCCTTGAGTGAACTTGACAGGCTTCACACTTCTGAATGATTTCGACAGCGTCCCTATGCATCGAACGCCAGTAATATCCGATCCTCATGATTTTAGAAACAACGGAGCGGGGTCCTGCGTGAAGCCCGCAGGATCCTTCATGCACTTCTTGAATGATGTTGGCGGCTTGCCTAGGTCCTACACAACGAAGCCATGGGGACAGAAAGGATCTTCGGTATAGATAGTTCCCCATGATTCTGTACTGTGGTGCTTTGATGCGAACCTTTCGAGCTAATTTCTGATCTTCCGGCAGTATACCACTTATTAGATATTCTCTAATCGGAGTCATCCAATTTGAGTCTTCCTCCTGTATTACTTCAGACACCTCCTTTCGAACGATGGACCTATCTGCCAACACTTCGACCAGAACTTCTTTAGTTAAATGAGCAAATGCCATTGATGCCAGTTTGCTAAGTGCGTCCGCCTTCTTGTTTTGATTTCTCCGAACATGCTCTATGTTGTAGGATGTAAACCCTTCGAGCATTTCCTTGGCCTTATCCAGGTATTGCTTGATCACAGGTTGTCTCACCTCATAGGAGCATTTTATCTGGTTGGCCACCAGTTGCGAGTCAACAAAAATAGCCAAGTCTTCTACCTCCATGTCCTTGGCTAATCGGAGGCCTGCTAGCAAGGCTTCGTACTCCGCTTCATTGTTTGTAGCATCGAATTCAAAACGGAGTGCATAAGTGTGCTCCTTCCCTTTGGGGTCAACAAGCATGAGACCTGCGCCAGAACCGTCGGAGCTGGAGGCTCCGTCAGTATAAAGTTTCCACCCTTCGACCGCCTTATCAGGCTTCTTTTCAGCAACCTTTGTGTCATGCTTTGGTTCGGAGGGTGTTTCTGCTAAGAAGTCTGCCAATATTTGCCCTTTGACCGAGTTTCTACCCTTGTATTCAATTTCGTGCTCTCCTAGCTCGATAGCCCATTTAGCTATCCTTCCCGATTTCTCCGGCTTCGACAGTATCTGCTTAATGGGTTTGTCAGTAAGTACGGTTATGGGATGAGCTTGGAAGTACCTTCGAAGGCGTCTCGCAGCATGGACCAAGGCCAAAATTAGCTTCTCTAATGCTGGATAATTTAGCTCAGCTCCCTGTAGAACCCTGCTAACGAAGTAGATAGGGATTTGCTTCTTCTCCCTTTCTGCCAATAACACAGCGCCGATGCTTTCGAAGGAGGTTGCGATATACATAAACAACACTTCGCCTTTGATTGGGGCAGTAAGTATAGGTAGAATAGCCATGAAATCCTTGAGCTTTTGGAAGGCAGCTTCTGCATCTATACTCCACTAGAACGTCTTTTTATCCGTGCATCCTTTGAGTGTCTTGAAGAATGGTAAAGATCTGTCTGCACCCTTCGATAAGAACCTGCTGAGGGCTGCTAGCTTTCCGTTCAGACTTTGCACTTCCTTTAGGGACTTAGGAGGCTGCAAATCCGTGATGGCTTTAACCTTCGAAGGATTGGCCTTGATACCTTGCTTGGTGATCAGATGCCCCAAAAATTTTCCTTCTTCCACACCGAAGGAACATTTCTTGGGGTTTAACTTCATGTTGATGGCGCGAAGCTGGTCGAAGGTTTCCTTGATGTCGGAGAGCAGATCCTCCTCCGTTCTACTCTTGATGACCATATCGTCTACGTACGCCTCTAGATTCCTACCTATCTGCTTGTGGAAGGCTTTGTCCACTAAACGTTGGTAGGTGGCACCTACATTTTTCAAACCAAAAGGCATCTTTTTGTAACAATAGACGCCTTTTCCTGTGAAAAAGGTTGTCTTCTCTTCGTCCTCTTCCGCCATTTGTATATGATGGTAACCCTTATAAGCGTCCAAAAACACTTCAGTCGAAACCCTGACAAGGATTCTACTTTCCAATCAATTTCTGGCAGAGGATAGCAGTCCTTCGGACAGGCTTTGTTAATATCTGTGATGTCCACGCACATTCGCCACCCTCCATCATGCTTCTTGACCATCACCGGATTAGCCACCCAAGTTTGATACTTCACCTCCCTGAGTATGCCTGCTGCTACAAGCTCGTCCACTTCTTTGCTTGTTGCGGCACTTCTTTCAGGAGCCAGGCTTCGACGCTTTTGCTTGATGGGTTCAATATGTTTGAACTCATTGAGCTTGTGTTCAGTGCCGAAGGGCTTTCCGTCTATGGTGATAGTTCTGGGGACCCTCGTCATGTTAGAGTAGGTCCATGCGAAGACATCTGCATTGGCCCGTAATACCTTTTCCAATTCTGCTTTAAAGGAGGTTGGGAGCTTCTTTCCGATTACCACCGTTTGATCAGGATAGAGATCATTTACTACAATACGTTCTTCAGCGTCAGTACAGCTGAGAACATCTTTCAGAGGCTCTTCCGAAACCTGTTTGATCCTTTTGCCTACTTCCGTAGGCTTCTTCACGTTGTAGCTGGAGAAAACCGTTCCAATGCCGAAAGGTGTTTGGAATTTGACCGCGGCATGTATGGTGGAGACAACGATGCCCATCTTCTGCATTGCCGTTCTCCCTATCAATAAGCTATAGGGAGATTTAGACCTCACGATCGTGAAAACCAGAGTTTCTGTTCTTTTTAGCCTTCCTTCTCCAATCGTAACCTCTAGAGGGACTTCTCTCAAGGGCTATGAGTCTCCTGAGAACCCTACTAAGGGTACCTTCGAATCTACTCTCTTCAACCTTATCGAAGGCTTAAGCTTTAGAAAACAGCGTTCGTAGATTACTTCACAGGAGCTACCGCAGTCTAGGTAGGCCCTGTTTACTTCTCTGTTGGAGGTCAAGACCTTTATGACCACGGGGTCATTTGAAAGAACTTTCCCTGTGATTGAAGGAAAAGTGACATCTCCTACTCCGCATAATGCTTCCTCCGCTTCTTTCCTCTTTAAACCAGAGTCATCCTTGTACACCATGAGGATGGGTGCTTCGACAGGTGTGGTGTCTTTCCCCAACTGTGTGTCGGAGACCTTTTCTTTACCTTTCTTTATACCCTTCACCAAATGTCCCAATTGGTCGGACTTCATGGCCTCTTCTATCTGTTTCTTGAGCTCTCTACAATTGGTGGTGTCGTGTCCGTAATCGTCATAGAAGTAGCAGAATTTGGAAGTATCTCTGGGCCTTCCTCTATTTGCCAAGCGAGGAGGAGGATCAAAGGTCTTCGCAGCCTTTTCCGTAGCTAGTATCTCCCTTGGAGATTTGGACAGGTTAGCCAAGAGACCGTTGTTGATGTTTTTATGGTATGGTGTAAACCTGTCCCTTCCTTTGTGTCTGTTCTTTGACCCTTCCCACGAAGGATGCTTCGGGGCTTTGCTGTGACTTTTTTTATTTTTGACCGGAGCCCCGTTGGTAGACACTTCTTTGGCTTCGATCCAGGTGTACGCCTTCTCCACTAAACCCTTATAAGTTGCAGGAAGGTCAGTGGAGAGGAATTCAACCAAACTTCTGTTTCGAAGGCCATGCACGAAACCTGAGATGCGTTGGTCTTCGTGCAAGCCCATTATCTGTAAGGTGTCATCGGTGTATCTGGTAATGAAAGCCCTGGTGCTCTCGTTTTCCTTCTGCTTGATGTTGTGCACTGTTAGGTGCGTCCTTGTAAACTTTTTCTGTTGGCTGAAATGTGATCTGAATTTGGCCTTGAGATCATCCAAATTCACAATGCTACCTGATTTTTGCCCGTTCCACCATATACGAGCAGAGTCTCATAGGGTATATGTAAACATGTGGCAAGCAACAGGCATAACCCACTTCTGCATTTTGATAGCCCCTTCGAACAAGTGTAAGAAGTTATCCGGGTCCCCCTTCCCATCATAAGTACCAATATGTGCGGGCATTTTCAACCCATCAGGCAAAGGGTAGTCTTCTATCCATCTTACGAAGGGTGTTGTGGAGCCCATGGGCTCCGAATAAAGGCAGTTATAAGGTGGCATGTAGGTAGGGGCAGCATTGTACGGGTTATGATTTGGAGGTATTCCAACAGGGTTTTGGTTAACATATTGAGGGTAAGCAGTAGGTATATAAGGTGGGTGACTTCCGACAGGGTACGAAGGATATACCTTAGGTTGCCCGTAGGGCATGCTTCCGTATGGTTGAGTAAAACTGGGGTTGCTTGCCTGCCCATTAGGTGGAGGATAGACCCCTTGAGGGTAAGATTGAACCTGAAAAGGAGGGTACATACCATGAGGAGGAAGATTTCCTCCTCCATTCATTTGAGATGGATTGCCTTCTACGCCGGATGCTTGAGAAGGCTGCAACGGAACCCCTGCCTCAGTTCTTCCCAGATGAGCCGCCAAAAGTGGTGGCAAATTAACCTCCGTAGTATCCCTTCGGTGACTCCTTCCATTGGAGCCTTCTATCGTTCCTTCCCTTCTTGTCGGAGCCCTCTCCGGAACATCTTCAAAACCAACCGACCTTCCACTCGGCCTTCGACTACTCGGAGACCCTATCCTTAGCACTGAGCGTGTAGCCCCAAGAGCCAAGGGCCTAGCCTCCATTTCCAATTCTTCATCATAATCATCGCTTGAGTATTCTAACTCCCTACGCATCTCCACATTTCGAGCTTGCCTCCTTCGAGCCCTCAGTAAAGATTCTAATGCTTCGATTTTAGCTTCGACAAACGCATGACGGATTACCGGTTCAGGGTTAGCCGAGGTTGAAGCATGGTTGTTGGGAGTTATTTCAGGGTGAGATCGTGTGGTAAAGGTGGATGTGGTTATATTGGGAAGGTTGTTAGGATCATTGAATGGGATTGGTGTCAAGGTCGAGAAACCCGGAGGGGGTGTATCCTCTCTTCCTTGATTCATGTCGTGAAACTAGTGAGAGTGATTGACTGGGTGTAAGTTTGGAATAACGAGACCAATAGTAGCGGGTCCCACGGATGGCGCCACTGATTGTACAATAATTCGTACGACCAGGCCTTCGATGGTGATCGAAGGGTATGAGGGGTGATATGCTTGCGCCAAACTTGTAGCCAATCTGCAATAAGAAATAGTAGACACTTCGTTAAGTGACTGCGCAGGGGTTGGGCCCTGCGAACCACCTCCGGCGTGAAAGTAAGTATGTGATATGTGTTGTAAATAATATGGAGTATGTGAAATACTGGTTGATTGAACATACCATTGAAATGACTCGTCCAACCTATTTATAGGTGATGAAAATAGCTTGGAGAGTGTTAGCACACGTTTAGGAGATCATGGGGGCGTCCCCTGATTTGTGGTAACCGCTAGGGCTTCATCCCCACTATCTCAGACTTGGCGGGGAAGCTAAGGAAATAGTGGGAACGTGGGGGAAGACCAAGTCAAGGTTCTTCTTTATCTTAGCATCTTCAAGAGAAGACACCGAAGAGCATAGGCCTTCGGCTGGCGGATTCCCAACTGGTAACCATGTCAATGATGAATGGTTTTACGCCACCAATGACTTATGAAGAAAGACTTGGGTCTTCGTAATGCAAATTCGACTGAGGCCGAAGGGGGGTCCTTCGACCTGATCGGAGGGTACGTCATCAAGCCCCCCAGTCGAAAGTGATATGTACGAACAAGAAATATTGCTTACGACTCAGAGATAGAAACAAAACTCCCCCTTCGTCACAAAAAACGAACGAAGATGAAAAGTCTTGCACCTATTGACCGTAATTAATGCAAACAATTATCCTAACCACCTATTTTCCTCGGTAAAAGAAAACGTCCTTTCAAAATTTAAAAGAGTTTTGAAATCCGGTGGTAAGGGGATAAGTCATGACACGTGTAGGGCCGAGATTTAACATATGCAGGGGTATATAAAATGTAAAAACAGTAAAACCCTAGCATAATTTTATCTCTCGCCCAAGTTTTTCACCTACTAAAACCTCTTCCGATCAAGCGTTCGATCAAACAAGGTAAAATGTTCCTTCGTATCTGTTTTTCAAATACGTTATTGTGGATTTTAGAAGGATCAATGTCTACAAATAAAAAATTTGGGAAAAACAATATTCAATGATATTAAATATTAAGAAATGTATAAACAACCAACCAATGAAAGTCCTTAGTAAGTGAATAAAAAAAACTATAAAATCACGCTAATAAAAATTCGTAAGAACTGCTACTCGTTCACCCATTTTACAAAAAAATCCACACGAATTAAAATTAAAATAGAAGAGATTCGATCCATGTGAGAACCCGATTGGTGATGTTCAAAATCAAACTGTGCCATCAACTCTAAGTAAAAAATAGGACGAAAACGTAAAAAAACGGACAAAAACGTAAAAAAATCGGACGAAAACGTAAAAAATGGTATGGTTACCTGCAACAAAGTATCTTTTAAAGTTGCCCCTCTGTATCTAACAATGAAATTTATCTTCACCAACCCCTGAAGAATACATGTATATGAGTTGCCATATCAAGTATCAACATCATAAAGACAAAAACCTATATTTAGCATAATTTGATATAAATGCTTGACAACCAACCAACGGTCCAAAAGGCCCTTAACATAGACAGAATAAAGAAAAGTACAACAACAACAACAAACCCAATCCAGCCGTGGCAGGGTATAGGGGAAGTAAAATGTAAACAGATCCTACCCCTACTCCCGGGTAAACCCAAGGGTAGAGAGACTGCTTCCAACGAGACCTCCGGTAAGTGCAGGTGTGCGGGTGATAAAGGAAAGAAATAATAGCACAAGACAAACTACAATAGTCAGAAACGCAAGCAAAAGAGAGCAGGCAGAGCAGAAACACAAAAGGACAGCGAACAAAAGCACAAGCAATAGAGCACAACAGCAAAGAGCAACCAAAAACAAAGAGCCAGAACCTAAAGAAAAGCAGGCCAACCTAAGGGGCAACGCATAGTAAAGCTAAGCAGCAAACGGTCCCAAAGCCAAGGCAAAACACACGCGGCACCAAAAACCAAAACGCAAGGAGCGAGAAAAGCATGCAAACCTAAGGGAACAACACAAAGCAACGCCAAGAAACGCACTGTGCCTAAAGCTACGGCAAAGCAAAAAACTATACCACAAAACCAAAAACGCAAGGGACAAGGCAAGAAAGAGACGCCTAAAAGTCAAAAAAAAAAAAAAAAACCCCTAGAGCCGCTAGGCACCTAGCCTAACTACCCGCAAATCCTAATTCTATCTCTCCACCCCTTCCTATTTAAGGTCATGTCCTCGGTTAGACGAAGTTCCATCATGTCTAGCTTAAGTCTATCCTCCCACCTGAGATTGGCTATACCCCTTCTCCTCATGCCATCAACTACTAGAGCTTAACTGGCGCTGATTGTGGCCTCCTCCTGATATGACCGAACCACCTCAACCTTCCTTCTCTCATCTTCAAAACAATATTCCCGACCTCAAGTTTGCTCTGAAAACTTCGTTCGGGATCATGTCAAGCAAGGTCTTACCACAAGTCCATCTTAGCATCCTCAGTTCAGCCACCTCTACCCTGTTAGCATGCGCCTTCGAGATGGGCCAACATTCAGAGCCGTACAAAGTAGCTGGTCTAATCGCCACCATATAGAATTTTCCCTTTAACTTTAAGGGGATCTTCCTGTCACAAAGAACTTCTGACGCCGCCCTCCATCTCGCCCACCCCGCTCTAATCCGGTGGGTAACGTCCTCATCTATCCTCCCTGATTTGTGTATCCTCGATCCCAGGTATCTAAAAGACTCCTTGAGTGGCAGGATCTGATCACCGATCTGAATATCACATCTCAGGTACTCAGTCTTCTCTCTGCTCACCCGAAGACCATTGTTTTCAAGAGCCTCCCTCCAGAGCTCAAGTTTGATGTTTAATCCTTCCGCTGATTCGGCCACCAACACAATGTCATCAGCAAAAATCATGTTCCACGGGATGCCCTCTTGAACCCCTCGAGATAACTCATCTAGAATCAAGGCGAAAAGGTAACGGCTAATGGCAGATCCCTGGTGGAGCCCAACTTCCACAGGGAAAGACTCAAAGATCCCCACTGAGGAGCGTACCCGAGACTTAGCTCCCTCGTACATATCCCTAATGACATGCACGTATCTCTTTGGGGTTCCTTTGTCAATAAGAGTTCTCCAAAGAAAAGTATTGGACTGAAATTAAAAATTCCGAACTTAAGTAAATTAATTTTGTGGAAGATAAGTTCGGATTAAGTACTTATCAAAAAAGGAAATGCCACATGTTTGGGAAAACAGAAAAGAAACATCAAACATGTTGCATCAAGTAGTTTACATGCCTTACTCATACCAGACTGCAATATTCTCTCACAGTTTTTTAACCCTAAACCAAATTTTCAGTATTTTTCTTGAAGCATATTTAAACCACCAACTGATACATTTTTTAAAATAGAAAGTGTTTAATGTTTTAGGCCAGCACATCCGGACCCCGTTTTTATCAAAAGTCCATGTATTGCGCACATTTTGTGCAGCAAGAACTCAAATGGTGTTTCTAGACATACTTTTTGGGGATAATCGCAGCATCAAGTGGAACCTTCAAGCACAATTTTGGTAAGTGCTAACATGTTTCATGCATTGAATAACAAGTTATATTGTTGGGTGTCAGTAGATTCTTGTTAAAATGGGTAAAACTCTTAGTACGGGTCAAAACAGGTCATGCTCCAACCATTCTTTTTCCACTTCTAACATGATTAATGCTGTAAATATGATACAAAAACTATATATGTATAAAGCCATTTAGGAGGTTTGTATGCATTTGAAGTTCGAAAACATATTGTATAGAGACATCTTGTCAGATTTGGGTTAAAACTGTTTACTTTTAATAATTTCAATACGGATGCGATTCAAGAGGTTATTCAAATGATTTTTTTAATGCAATATATATTATATAACTAAAATGCTAGTAAAAAACTAGTCGATACAATCAATGGTGGTGACCATACAACACATCTAACTAACACAACCCTTGACCATACAATACAACCAACCAACACCAACACAACCCTTGAGGCCTTGACCGTAAAATATTGTCCAAACAACCTTATAATCTAGCAAAGATCCAAAACCTACAATGACTCTAGAAGATCCACAGTCGAGAGAGGGACCTCACCTTCAAAAAGGCTTTTATGATATAAGGCAAGCGGAAAGCCAAGCAGCCAACACTGAAAGGTGTTAAATGCTTAATGTAGGGTGATAGATGCTTAATGTATTATCGACATATAATAAGCTTGTCCAGGCACTCACTGAAAGGTGTTAAAAAGGCTTTTATGATATAAGGTAAGCGGAAAGCCAAGCAGCCAACACCCCCGTCAGTTGACGCATTGTTGAAGTAAACCAACGGTGTTAATAACATTGGATATTTCGTAACATTATATATACACATAACAAAACCTCTGAAAGATGGACCATGTGTAACATGACCACTACTGTCTCATGTCGAAAGGGAGGAGCGTATTGGTGGAATATGTACACCTTCCTCATAATATGAATTATAACAGCTACTAAGATCCAAGAAGTTATACATTATATGCCCCTGGGTGTAGTGCTAATACTAGTATCAACAAGTACAATGATTCCAACCAAGTTAAATATGTTTAAGATACTCCAAGATGAAATAAATAACTGTAAATACCTGTATTGCTTACTTCTTGGCCAATAGGAACATCCATAGACGATCCTATAAGAAAAACTGGCCTGGCAAGTGAAGTAGCTGGGGAATCAGATTGAAAATGGAACCTGAAAAATGGAACACCTCAGCTCAGAATATCTATAATAACCGCCATTTTATAAAAGCTATGATGTGCTACAGAACAAAGTTGTTTCCACCAAATTCCTTCAATATCAAGTCTGTTTCGCTACGGTTATTAGAACTAATGGGGCTTTAACATGTTGCAACATCTGAGTACGTTGTGAAAGTAAGTTACCCGTAGACCCTTAAACCGCGAGGATAGACATCTAACCAAGTTGTTTAAGATTATGAGAATTATAATTCAGACGATACTAAGCCTGAACTTACTAGATGTATACAAAATTAGTGATGTTAACAGAGCTATACGGTCTCTAAAATGTAAAAGGGACAATACCTTTAATCTCTAACGGGTCAAATGAGTAATCATATCTAAAACAATCTTATGGTGATGACTCCTTGTAACCTGGTATAGTATCAGTACAATCCTAATGAAGATAAAAATAAAAGCCAGAGACTTTGAAATTTAGAAGCTATAAAACCAGCAACATCGGCACTAGTTACTTTTAAGGAAATACCGTCTAAGCAGTTTGGAACGTTAAACATCATATGACATGTTACTGTTAGAGGTGCCAATTTCGTCCAACTACTTATGAATAGGTTGATTTGAGTTTGGTTTATTACTACACATTCATAAGATCAAATCATATAGCTCAAAAGAGTGCATAAATTGAAATAGATAATTTTGTCTGCATATTGACACAATGATTATATACAAATAAATAGAACACGGATTTTGGACAAATTTTTTTTTGGATTAACTTAACTCTATGGGTAGTATGATTTTCCCAACCCGTCCAAATTGCCTAAGTGCCCATTTTGCCATGTATAGTTAGTTAGTTACTGTGATAAACATACTCATATCCAGATGATACCTGATTTGCTGAAGTCCAAGCAGATGATACTTGTCATGCTTGTTCCAGAACTGTTGAATGTAGATCTCCGGTACTATAGCAGAATGTGAGAGCATGTTCTGGTAGGGATGATTCTTGAGAATATCCATAGCAATCAAGCAGGAAGATTCTGAGCAGGTGAGGATATCAAAATTTAGAAGCTTTGTCTCATCAACACTTTGATCAAAGAAGTCTTTGTCGTTTCTAATGATTTTCACATACACGTCCATGCTGGTGAAGGTCATGTGCTTGAATAGCTTTGCTCATAAAAAGAAGCTTAAGAATAGTACGTACAGATTGAAATGCTTTGGACTAAAATTTGGGCTATCAAACAAAGGACTAACTGTAATTCTGTATTATAGCTGATAAAAAATAAGTGTCTTACACTGTTCACAGCTCCATTTCTTTGACCAAGGATAAAATCGTCGGCAAGCGTTTTCATTCTCCTCGCGGTCTTTTATAGAACTCCGGTGAGCAGAAGAGCCAAACCAGTTGTAATCACAATTTTTACAGTTTAGGGGTCCGGACAGTGTTGTGTATTGGTGCACGATTCATAAGTCGGAAGAACTTGTCCACTTGCCATCTTTTTCCTCTTAAGCACTCTCTTATGAATATCATTTTAACAAGTTAGATCTTTTTCTTTCTACATATATCTCAACTAATGTTCATAACAATGCATGAGACCACACTCTCTCACTAAATATATATATTTAGTTTCTTGACTATCGTTCACTCCACGAAGATATTGCAAATATGTATATAAATTTAAATTATATATAATATTACGAAATATCTTTGTGAAGTGAAGGATAGTCAAGAAAGTAAATATGAATATTTAGTGAGACAGTGTGGTCTCATGCATTGTTATAAACATTGGTTGAGATATAGAGATGTAGAAAGAGAAGGATATGACGTGTTAAATGATATTCATAAGAGAGTGCTTAAAAGGAAAAAGATGGCAAGTGGACAAGTTCTTCCGACTTATGAATCGCGCACCAGTACACAAGACCGTCCGGACCCCCAAACATTAAAAATTGGGACTACAGTTGGTATGGCTCTTCTGCATGCTCGGAGTTCTATAAAAGACGACGATAAGAATAAAGAGTTTCAGATAAGTTGATTTCCGGCTTTCGCTTCAAGCCGCCCCTCGATGGTAGTTAACAGACACTTGACTAAGTGGCGGACGTGAAGTTTAGAAGATGGTTTCAGCCTCATGCGACTATCACACAGGCCAATAATCTGTCCCAAAAAATCCGTAACTTGTTTGATGACAGCGGCTTCGGACAGCTCGGAATGTATGATGAGGAGATCGAGCCCATTAGGAGCTTCCATCGCTTTCTTATCTCATTCCTATATAGAAAGAGAAAGAGTGTATAAATGTCTCAAAAAATGGAAATTAGCATAACATTTGATGCAGATAGTACTCGCATTCACACACAAATCAATATTGGATATTGAATAATAAATACAATTAAAAGACACCACCATGGTCACTTAGCCGGCGTACATCTAAGGGTGTATTTGTTGGTTTAAGCTTATTTGGCCGACTTATGGGCTTATTGAGCTTTTTGAAAAGCTAATAAGCTCCAAATTTTGAGCTTATCAATGTGATTGAAGTTCATAAGCTCAATTGATAAGCTCGTAAGCCCAAAAATTTGACTTTTGAGCTTTTCAAAATATCAATAAGATCATAAGCCGGCTAGACTTATGGGCATTAAATAGATTTATTATGGTATAAGCACATAATTCTCAAAATAAGCCGGAAAATCCGGGCTTATGAAATCATAAGCCCACATATAAGCTTAGAGAAACACCCCCAAAAAGTTAAAAACTAGCCATCCTCATATGTGAAAAGAGTATATCATGAGTTCATAAGCCCTTATTAAGTGTGTGGCTTAACTTAGTGAAATAAATAAATACAAATATTTTCATATAATATTTTTATATAAGCCCACCTGTCTCAAATAAGCCACAAACGTTTTAGGCTTATCAAAACCCCTTCATATAATCTTATAAGGCAAAACAGATAAGGTTAGCCAAATACTTAATTAGGCTTATTTATGTTATATAAGCTAATAAGCCCCCTATATAAGCTTAAACAAACACCCCCATATATACTATAGCTTTGTTTGGCAAACAAACAAAACTTATAATCTACATTACTTTGGCCAAACAAACATTTACCCATTTACAACTATTACTAACTATTTTGTATCATAATGAGAGACAGAGAGTATAATGAAAAATATCGGCGAGATATGGAGCGATTATTATGAGAAAAGAGCGAACACCGAGACCAGCCTTGAGAACCAAAAAAGACGAGATGAATCCGAGAAGACCACTTTTGGAAACTAGAGAAGCTTACACATTATAAAACCCTGTACCACTATTAGAATCGACTGAATGTGCTTGTGATTATTATTTTATGGCCGGTTTATATAAACATATGTGTTAGGTTAGATCTTTATAATGTGAAATTATAATTCCTATTAATATCTTACCTACACATTTATCCTCTTACATACACATTCAATTCTTACCTAGACACTCTTACATACACATTAAATTCTTACCTACACATTTATCCTCTTACTACATCAATTTTTTCTTTTATCATCTTATCCAATATCTTTTACATGCCCCACAAACGTGTGAGTAGGATGATATGTAAGAAGAAATTATAAGACTATACTATTGTAAACAAAAATTGAGGGAATGAAAAGTATTCTTCTATTAAGGAGATACAAAAGATATATATAGATAAATATTAAAGTAAAAACCCTAATAGCTAATTGGGCTATGGGCTTCTTATGGGTTATAGGACATCCACTAATTATTATCTATAACACTCCCTTTTGGATGTCCATATTGTTAATACGCTTAGGAATTGTTGCCTCATTAAAAACCTTGCCGGAAAATCCTATTGGGACAAAACCATGGTCAAGGGAAAAATAGTGCAACACGTATCTTCTCTCCCCCTGATGGTCACATCACTTAAATCTCTTAGTTGATGCAATCCAATATAAAAAACCAACTTCTTTAATGTCAATATAGTAAGTGTCTTGATAGAATATATGTTTGATTCTCATATAAACAAGTGTTCTCTACTTAACCTTCACATATCAAGAATGATTAAACATATGTCATACTTATCATTATACGAGTATATCCTCGTAATTCACAAGTTATATAGTATCAAGGAATGCAAAGTAAATGATACATTATATCATTTATGACCACCAGTTAGAACAATCAATGTTTTATATACATTATAACTATGACACCCATAAATCGATATTGTGATCATCATCTTTATAAGTAAATGGGTCTTTTTTCATCAATTGACCTCATAAACATGAGCGTCATTTATCCATATAAAGATATATAGCATCTTTCTTTAGCTTTCATTATGAAAAATGATTTCATCTTTAAGATGTTTAATTCATAAAACAAAACAAAACTTTGTATTTCATTTCAAGGTATTCAACCGTCTTGAAAATCTTCTCATGAGTTCCATTCACATTTACCTCATCAAAACATATGTAACTTATACCATATACGAATCTCTTTAAAACTAACATGAGTAAATTTTGTTATTTCAATGGCTCATTTTAAACCAATACCATATTGCCTTTCACTTATATAGTGATTTATTCAACTTGATCAAGTGTTATTCTTGAAAACTTTCTTATATGCTTCAACATTTTAAATCATGAGACATGCTTCATGCATTTTATATCCATCATGGGATCTCAACTTCAAATGAGATCTATTCATTTTCTTTTAGACGCATATCAATTATTTATCACATTGCCAGACTTTTGTAATTACAAAATACATTATTGGATCCACCACATTAGAACATGTCTCCTCAAGATAATTTTATAGTCTTTGTGAAATATATGTGTGCCATCAGTTGTGCCTTGAATATCGTGATTCCATTAATTCAATTTCGCTTTCACACAAAGACCGATGCATATCCAATAATTTTGGACATTCACGTGTACGGACTTCAAGTCCCAGTAACCATGTCTTATCACAAGAGACTTCAATCTATCATTAGGTCTTTGTGTCTTTATATCTTTTGGCCATTCATGTATGCATCAGCACTTCCTACAGGTATGCTTCCATGATCCTCACCATGATTATAGCGCTATCTTATTTATTTACATAATCATTACCATGTGTATTATTGTATACAATATCACCCTCGACGTCGATTTATTTATATTTTCGATTCTATACTTTACTAGACATTGCAATATATCATTTATTGATATCTCATAGTTTTTCAAGTGCCCGGGGTTTTCCAATTACCTTTATGTATAGTTTCTCTATAGGAGAATTATTATGGGGTCTGTATTACCTCAATTAGACCATCTGAATTTTCTTGCTCCATTTTATCTATTCATTCGAGGACTTTTATTTGGAATCTATTAGTCTATCACGTTTGCAGACGTGCCATAGACTTACTACCAATAATTGGTTTTCATTTTGGGACATACATTATAATTGGAGCGCTAGCAGCGTATATATGATCTAGTCACTTATTTATGTCACTAAATCCGGCAATTACTAGATCTGGAATGTAAATTGTCCCTTCAAGTTCATTTTCATTGGTCTGAGGATCAACATTTATATTATAATTCATTCCATATCTCTCGCTGTTCATTCTTCCCCCTTAATGAATTATCAATTACAACATCCCATTGTTGTGCATTGTGGTGGATTTTCAATACAGGTTTCGCACATTTACATAAACTTTAATGGGAAACATATGGTTCGCGACCATAAACCATTTAATTAATTGGGGAGTATTCATTAATCTTGTTGGCATGATGCGAATTCATATTTTATAACATGCCCCATAATCTAAGATTTTTGTTCTCATAATTATTGGCTTTGCAATCAACTGAAGACGTTTTATGAACGTTTCAACAAAATCAATTCGCGTATGAACTTGGGCTACATAAAGTTCAACACTTATTCCAATAATCGCCCAATACTTAGAAGTTTTCACCACCATTCTCAATAATACAATATGGAAAACCGTGCTCGCATTTTATAAGTCGAGCCACTAATTACGCTAACCTTAAGTTGCATATTTGATGATCATTTTGACGATGCATCAATTTTAAAACTCAAAATGATCCACATGGCAGATGTATAAGCCTACTTACATCCCCTTTATATTCTTTTCAAAACTTCATAGGACAAACTCCTTACTTTAATTTGGTGATAATCACTACTACTTATAATGCATAAACCACTCTCTCTCATAATTAATTTTCAGACTTGTAAGCATTAAAGCATGATGTACAACACATTAAAGCATAAAAATTCAGACTTACAACCACATTTGCATAATATACATTTATACACATATTAAATATAGAAACCACATTAATGCACATCTTTAAAGTTGAAAAAAAATATTAAATGTCATAAATTACGTATATAAACTGAAGACTCGAAAACTATTGTATCTCAGATTTATTTCGTGCTCATAGATAAATCTGACCTTGAAGGTCTTCACACGAAACATCATCACTGACCAATTTGGAAGTCAAAACTTCATTTTTTATCCGAACTAAAAGAAAAAGAATCATAACAAAATTGCTATTCTCTTTTTCTTGGGTTCGTTCTCAAACACAAACACAAAAACGAAAAAAACAAAACAACGTCTAAACCCGATACTTGTAAGTAATAAAGCATGATGTACAACAGTACAACACATTAAAGCACAAAATTTCAGACTTACAACCACATAATATGGAAAGAAGCTTGTGCCATACACTTAATTAAAGCTGAAGAAAATGTCTTTAATTGAATTAAATGTCTTTAAGTATATATCTTTGCTTCAAGAAAAATGAATCGTGGCTTTTTCGTACACTCAAAACCTTTACAGGATGTCACCACTGCCAAATTAAAACCTATCCAAACTCAACCAAATCCAAAAACTAACCTAATCCCACCTCCTCCAACTCCACCATACCTCTCAATCAAGACTCGAATTTAAAAATAAAATAAAATAACAACTAGATCTCAGTTTTCCTTTTTCGTACACTCAAAACCTTTACAAGATCATTCGCACGAAAAGGTTATCATCATAGATCTTTGATGCTTTCCGAATGTAAAGAAAGTTTAATAACAACAATGTTATTCTCTTTCTTAAATTCGGTGACCGATTAAAAAAATAATGTGACGAACCTACCTTGACCCTCCAAAGGATCTTGATTCATCTTGAACTGAATATTTCAACAAAGGTCACGGTTAGGATGTGTAGTATTTGTTTCCGGCCTTATAAAAACAGCAAAGGCACAAATTATCTTGTGCTTCGTATGTTGTTGATAGATGGTTGATGTGATGAGTGTTACAAGGTTTCTTTTTATTGATGATAATTTGTTTTTGACGATCTGAGATTTGAGGGGAGTTTGGTGAGAGCATTTTGATGTGGTAGGCGTAAGATAACTGCGTCTAGGGTTATGTCAAATGAAAAGAGCGTGCAATCTTATAACGTCATTTGACACCTTCATTTGGAACTAGATTGCGTTTAACTACATTTGGATTGGGCCTTTCTCCAAGTCTATGGGCTCTATTATTTTTCCTCATGATTATTGAAATGGGTTGGACGAAAGATGTGTTACTCTGAATGGATCCGAAACTTTTGGGCCTTAAATGATATATCACACAATTTTATTTTTTTTTGGATTGATGGCTTTGGGCTATATCAAGATGTTGGGTTGAAATATTTATTAAGCATCAAAATGTATTTTTCATACATTGAGAAAAATTTTGATTTAGGCCCGAGTTTCTGTTAGGGTGTCTGAATCTTAAAAGCTATAAGCTTGGTTTCGGTTATTATTGATTGTTTTTTGTGGTTTCAGATTGAGCAGGTTGACTTGGTTTTTCGGTTTTACGGATATTTTAAATACCCCTATCCATAAAACTTAACTTTTTAGAAATCATGTAGTCATTTTGAACAACCAAAAAAACATTGTTTACTAGAATTATTGTTAATATAATCATATAAATGAAAAATATTGTCTCGCCACAAAATTTAGTCACAGGTACCCGCCGCTTCATTGCGCGGGTACCCTGCTAGTAAGTGAACAATGCACTTTCATTGAGAACAATAAAACTAATCTAATAACCTTTGAAGAACTCAAGATTCTTGTATATGGTTCGCATCATTATTGATGCGGGATGGTTCAACCGGTCATGCCAATAAATAATCCTGGCTCATATACTCTAACTTATGACCACATGTGTTTTAATTGCACTTGACTTTTATGTAAAGTCGAATAATACAAGAAATTTTATACAAATACATCATCATATTTAAACTTATATTTTGTGACCACATGTGCTTCATTTGCATCTTTTTATACAAAAGTCAAATTATATGGAGAATTTACATTTCTTCGATTAGCTCTTTTATGTATTTCACACATATAATATGATATTCACAATAGCTAATAGTATTAACAATAAACAACTTTATAACAGTGAAGCTACTCAATTTGCTTGACACATAGCCATTAATCAATTAATCAAGTCTCTCAAACAAATATTACACGATATATAAAACACACATATTTTATAGCTCAATGGCATAATTTGAGCCAACTAAAAGAAATTCTTATATTCAATTTGAATCTACTCAATATATTCGTAGTTAATATGGCAACGATCCCTGATTCATAATGAGACTTATACAGAGATTTATAACTAATTTTAGGCAATATCATATATGTGTCAAAGTTTATTCCATGTATACTGGTAAGTCTTTTAATGTAAACTTAGCGTGATCAAAATCTATACTGACAAAATAGTTTAACCAAACTTTAGCATCCGTAGGCACAAGGAATAATTGTATTTAAACTCAAATTACGCACAATCCAACGTCAAAGAATAATAGCGTTTAAAGCATGTTATATACGGAGTAACAGCTAACATTAACAAATTCAAATATAGCATTTAAAGCATGTTTTGTAGTACCATACCCATATGCTGCTATATACTAACCTATATAATCCTTCTAATTGTTATGGAGTATATTTTATATTATCATATCTTTCTCATTAAGCAATAGCTACCAAACAAATAGACAAAGGCTTCGAGAATGCATATAGTTTCCAAAAATTTCTATCTTAGTTTGCATATAAATTGCACATGACACATAATCATAAAATCTCTAAAACCATACCAAAACACAATTTTCATATTCATCTTCAATACATCAAGAGAAGTCTTTAGCAAACACTATTTATATATTGAGTCATTAAGAGCTCATGGTAGCGTGTAGAGTTAAACATTTTAATTAAAATAGTAATATACCGCACTACAAAAAAAGGGGGCTTTTAGGACCCTTTTGTAGGACACCTTTTTAAACAGCGTCCTAACAAACAACTTATAGGACCAATTAAACTTTAAGTCCTATTAATTTGTTTTTAATAGGACACTTAATAGGCGAATCCTAATAAACTAATTTATATGACACTCTTTTAGTAGGGTCTTATTATGATGAAACATAATACGACACTTGATACAAAGGTCATATTATATTAAATTTTATAGGACGCTTATTCGTCGTGGTTTTATTAAAACGAAACTTTATAGGACACCTAGTATATGGGTCCTATTATATTAGATCTTTTAGGACACTTATTCGTTTGGGGTTTTATTATGGTTAAACATAATAGGAGACTTGAAACAAAAGTCCTAAACTATAATGTTTTAAGTATGACATGTTTGATGGTCTTATCTAGCTTATTAGACACTTATTTTAGGATCCAAATAAATTAAGTTTTAAGCGATGCATATTTGTACTTGATGCATTATGATATACGAAGCTCACAAAATATTCATGGCTTCCATCACCACGTAACCTTAACCATTCGCCACTGCCAAAGAAAAAAATGTTTTCTTCTTAGATTCATCAAATTAGTTAATAGCGGTAGCCATTCGAGTTTGAATTGGGTTAATTTTCTTATTTAGTGCTTGGCATTCGAGTTTTTTTATATCAAGTTTGTTTACGTATGGTAGGTAAAACGTGATTTGGATTGTGAGAGTTGTGTTGTTCGGTATCCCCTATTGAACAATAAGGACCCAACGGAATGATTAAGAATCGAGAAGCTTGGGTAACACTTAAACAAACCAAATGTGTGTATGTGTTCATGTGTGAAACAATGAGTAAAAGTGTAAGAAAATGAGATCCATTTTTTTATGTGTGATACATTCTATATAAAGAGAAGTATAAAAGGTTTAAAGATAAACTCCATGTGGATGATCAGTCCGGGTGTTGATCATCTATTAGGTAGACAAGAGTGACATGTGGCATGCTCTCTTTGGCTCGTACCTGGTCGTGCTCGTCTACCATATTCTTCGTCGTGTGTCTCCCAATGTCATATGTCATATATGACATCTTAACCATTAGTGACAAATGTCTCATGCATGATACTGCCTAAGAGGCTTTCCCAGGTCCTGTGCGGCCAAGGAATGTGGATGTGCCTATAATATGCTTGCATTTGGCGTGTAATTAGTGAGCTTAGGCCACTAATATCTATATGCTATCAAAATTCTAGTTTTTTATTTATATCATTTAAACTTTCTACTATTGTAACTAATGTGACGACGGAGGTGGTGGACTAATGACGGGTGTTTACGTATGGTACGCATGGGGTGTGATTTGGGTGAGGATAATCGTAACTTCGATTTCTTACGTATGAAAGGACTCCAAGGTATGATCAGAGATCAAGAGTTGGGGTAACATTCACATACGACTATAGTGCGTGTAAATGTGTAAGGTTGATTAGCTTCGCTTGGTTGTTGCTTGGTTCATTTAGTGGAGAATGCATTGACATTTAAAGGGATGCGTTTAGGGTTTTTTGCTACCCATGAATGTTATCCAATGGTTAAGGATGGTCCACGTGGTGGACATCTAAAAGAGGAGACAACATTGTCATGTGGCGTTTTATTCTTGGTTCTAGTAGGTACATGGAATGTTCCATGCATAACTGTACCGAGGAGATATTTGCAGCACTACCATTATGCCAACGAGTTAGTTACACTTGTTGTTCATTGTAACGGCCTTTTGGGATAAGATCTCAATCCAAACTTTTCCTGGATGTGTTTATCCATGCTTGGTTTGTTTGTTGTCGGGCATGGGAACTTGCTTCTCATGAAAAAGGTGATGCGTTTTACTATTGTGGCATGTCTTGGGATTGTGTGGACTACTCGAAAGACTTGATAAAGGAGAAAACGAGTTGACCTGTGGGGACCGACTCAAGCTCGACCTCAAAGATCATACTCAAAGATCGATCTCGTGATCCTATACGATGATCTAAAACATATATATATCTGTATACGTCGCACATATTTATAAATTGTAAATATTAGATAAGCTTGAGCAGCCGAAAGATTATATCCAAACATTGATCAAGTATACCTTTTCATATCATATTTTCACTTTAAAATTAATAGTCGAGCCCGAATCAAACTTGAGTCTCTCCAAATGAAACGAGCTCAATCTTCTCAAAATTTCTCGCTGAGCTCGTGTCTGACCAAGCTCGAGAACGACTCGGTTACACCATAGACTATTTCGACATATACTTAAGCTTGGTTTAAAAAATATGAAAAATATATTAAAGAGTCAACATGGAGGACTTGTTTTGTAACTTGTAATATTCTGTAACTCACCAAATTTGGGGGAAAATAAACCCGCTAATTAATTTAGAAAATTAGATCTGCTAATTGATTCGGCGGCAATTCTGATTTTGGCGCTAAGAAGTACGAAATTGAAGGCTCCACGTTCTTCCCACACCGTTTTTATTAATTAAATATAAATGTCAGAAACGGTTCTGGTTATAGAAGTGGATTCTCAAACTGAAGCTAGGGTTTCAGATTGTCTTCAACATTCGAAGGTTTTTACTTAGTAAGTTTGCTAAATTTTGTATTTGTTTGATTAGTAATTGTTTTTGTCTTGTGTAATTGGTTTAGTGGTCCTATGTAATTTGTATATAAATGGGAACAAGATACACAACCGTATATGAAAAACAAAAACACAAGATTAAGTCTCAAGTAATTAATTAAAAGTTTGTAAGTAAATGGTGTAGATTATGTTTCTGATGCACAACTTTTTAGTATATACCTTAAGCTTTATGTTTAAAAAACCTTGCCTAGTTATAATCAAGATAAATTAGTGTAGTAGTTTAGGAAGATGGTTGGAAGGACGAAACATACTAGAGGAAAGCCTTTGCGACATAAAATATCCGTGTGACAAATGCTCGAACACAACATTTTGAATCTAACTTCTGATGCTTTTGGTGGATCAACTCTATGATCATTGGTCCACCTAACTCTCGTATCACCACGGCTGCACTTTATTTTTGTTAGCTACAATCTTCTTACAGTTATTAACATTATGTAAATATATATATGACATGTGTACCTTTACAAGTGGTAACTTCAGGAATGGTATGCTTCATGTTAAGCAAATCCATTGTTGTATGAAGTATGAGGGTTGAAGTAAGTTACTCTTGTGAATCAGCTTGTAGCCTAAAATAGATGGAGTTGGTTTTATATATAGACCATATGAACTATTGTATAAATAAGTATATTATGACATAAATTGTAATTCAATACAATAATAATGTTGGAGGCTACTGTTGGATATTGAAAGTTGACTGGAACACAAGGGTTAAAAGGACTACGATGATCGGCCTTAATCATTTATGAACAAATTAACTCTAAGCCAAAACGAGTGTGTGCATCTCAGTGGAAGAAACTCACCGAGTCTTGATATAAAGGAACGTCTAACGTATAGAATAATCTTTTTAGTTTCGAATAATTAAATTTTACCTTTGGTTTAACTCTTTGCTTTCTACTTCACAGAACTCAGAGAGACAAATAAAGCCAGTGTTGCAAAAAAGAAGATGGTGTAAGTCATGGTTAAAACAAGTAAAGCTCAAGTTTGTGAAAAATTAAAGGTTTGTGGAACTGTTGATGTAACATATGCATACGTACTAAGAGATTGCATCACGTGAAAAGAAAAACTAAGAAAATTATTCTCCAAAGCCTTAGATTAATAGTGTAATGCTAAGATAAATTGAGCCCATCTTCTTAATTAGGGGTGTCATAAAAGCCGACCTAACCCGAACCCAAATAAGATTATTCGGGTCGGTTAACTGGGTTCAAAGTTATATTCGGGTTAATCGGGTTAACCCCAATAACCTGAAATATTAATAAGATCGGGTTCGGGTTTATTATATGTTTTATATTTTGGTTCCGGTCAATCCAACTGACCCAAGTTTGATTGTTTTTTTGCTTAATGCCTAGTGTCTTTGCTTACTGAATGGTATAATAAATGTCTACATATATCTTTGCCTACTGAATGGCTGTTGTCTTTTGTTTAATATGATATGTGCTACATGTCTGCAACTTTTTGTTGCCATGTTATGTACTACGTCTACATGTCTTTTGCTTTGCGGGGAAATAATTCCTACTGCTAACAGCAGCTTAGTTACCTGTTCACGTGCTTTTTAGCCTTTTTTCTATGTTTTACTCATTTATTCCAGCAATTTTATCATTATCAACAAGACGACAACCTCAAATTTATGTGAAAAAAGAACAGTTCTTTTATGGGCTCATTTATTCCTTGTAATATTCATGGGTAGAAACAAAGAATTTAAGAACACATACTAGTTCTGAATTGTTGCTTTAACTTAATTAATTGGTTTTCAGCTGAGTTAATGTGAAACGGATTATGGCACCATCCTACTGTTAAAGGATAAAGGATGTGGAAGAAATAGGGATGGCGGATGAATATGCTGGCTCTATAATAACGGGTGGAAAATGGGCCTTGCAGCAGGTAACTTGACTGCTGCTAACAACGGAGATTATTTCCCTTTGCTTAATACACTTAGTTCTATTTTTTCCTAATATATGTACTACATGTCTACATGTTGTTGGTGCAACCCTTTTTTCCTGTAGCAACTGCAACACGTGTTGCTGCAAGCCTGCAACTCTGTTTTTCTTTTTTTTTTTCTTTTTTTTTAAAATTTTAACTTTCAAGTTTAAACACCAAAAATATATAATTTTTAAATGGCCCAAACCCGAACTGACCCGACCGGAATTGAACCAAACCCGAGTAACCCGAACTATAAATAGGGTCGGGTGTGGGTATGTTTTTTAAGCCTTGACCTGAATTGACCCGAACCCGAGTAACACGGCCTGATTAACACCCCTACTCTTAATCATATCCATAATAAAGTTCTACTTTTAAGATAAGTGAAAAGTTTCACTTTAACAACATATGTGTCTGCACATATGACATATGGTAAGTAAAAGAAAATCGAAAAATCACAAGAATAAGGAGCTTTTGCCTCTTAACTATATTTAGTTGAAGATATGCAATATTTGTTGGTTGTTAGTTTTGATAAGTTTATTATTGACATGAAACCATTATTTTGTTGTTTTGATGTGTGTATAGGGACTTTAAGCTTACCTTAAAACAATTTGAAGTCTGAGAATGTAGCAAAAGGATGTATCAGGAGTCTAAATCCACGTGAGGGAGTTTGGAGAAAGAAATTGGACCAAATTGGGTGAAGAAAATGTTCAGGTCGTTATAAAAAGATGTTTCATGAGAAAATATGGAATATTTGTCACAATTGAAGATGCTATCGGCGCACTTTTCTGTAGCCTTGCCATTTTGTTACGGTATGATAACCATGCTATACTTGTGACATCTTATATTAATCAATATTTATTTACACCGAACGTTATTAATTAACATGGATTGTTTATTTGTAGGTGGTGCGTGAGGATGATGGATGATGATTGAGACCATCAGTTTCTAGGTTTTTTCATTTTGTTATTGTTATGTTACCATGTGTTATTCAAGACCATCAGCTTCTACTTTGTTTGGTTCTTCCTTTTTTTCGTCATCTTGTAGATAGCCTCATGATGGCTGAAACCATCAGCTTATACGTTTTTGTTGGATTTTGGATGCTATTGTAAAGGAAATGAAATTTTTTCATGCTTATCGAGTAATATCCTTATATATACTTGTCAAAAATAAAGTCTCATTAATTGTTTTGCATTTTTTTTTTTTTTTTTTTTTTGAATTTTGGTGAATGAAACGTGTTTATTAGACTAAAGGTACTATTTGTTAGATGATGAAATTAATTTTACAACATCAAATTTGGTCCTAACAACACATATATATTAGGACCCTTTTTTTGGCACTGAGACAAGTGTTTATGCACTACTATTTCATCCTATGAATGTATCTTTTAGGACTCATGAATGTGTCCCAAAACATAATGAAGGGTTAAGCATATAATAAAACACTGTAAAGTGTCCTGTTATGTGATCTATTAGGACGCCCGTTTGGTCTTATAAGACAATTTTATAGGACTAAAGAATTAGTTTTATAATGTTAGTGTTTATTAGGACGTTTATAAGTGTCCTAAATATCTATTACAACCCCTACCTAGAGGACACATTTGTATTGGTCGTATTAGCTTAAAGGTCCTATAAACATATTTTACAGGACACTAACTGACGTCCTAAAAACCTCTTTTTAATAGGACTTAAAGTTTAATTGGTCCTATAAGTTGTTTGTTAGGACGCTGTTTAAAAAGGTGTCCTACAAAAGGGTCCTAAAAGCCCCCTTTTTTTGTAGTATGTTTAAGGCTTTTTTCTAAAGTTTCAAGCATCCAATATATTGAGTAGGTGGCTAAAAAGAATAACATCTTATTAGTAGCATACATTAAACCATTGATCAATAGCGATGAGTAGTCACAAATTAATACCTCCAATAAATTCCTTTCTTTAAATAAGATATATGATTAGAAGAAATCAAATCAAATTTATGAGATAACAATCAAAAGCAGTAATGGTTGTAGAAAGCAATATATATTTATCACAATATCAAATAGTTTAGGCATATACGGGCACACAATTATGATGATAATTACTTATAGGTCTATTTAGTATTGCTAGATAAGTATCATAGGCACAAGAAAAATAATTCTACCTCACACAATTTAACGTAGCCATAAATCAGTGACACATTTTGCTTTTTCTTATTGAAGCTTTCAAACCAAATAATATCTATTAGAAAACAAAAACGGACCTAAAGCTTTTGAGCATGCTGATAACTGTTGTGAAAAAGAATTGAGGAAATGAAAAGTATTCTTCTGTTAATCATAATGTAGGAGATACAAAAGGTATATATATAAATAAATATTAGGGTAAAAACCTTAATAGCTAATTGGGCTATGGGCTTCTTATGGGTTATATGGACATTCACTAATTATTATCTATAACATATACATCATTTTTCATATATACTAATTATAATACTCGTGCGTGTACAAGAGTTTTGTTAATTTTTTTAGTTATGTACTAGTTATAATACCCGTGCACGCACGAGGTTTTGACATAAAAATTAATTACGTGTTAGTATAGTATATTGTGAGTTTAAGTTAAATTACATACGATTATATTGTACATATAAAAATAACGATCAAATTCACGTCATTGTGTCAAATGGAGCTAAGGTGGCAATATCTTCTTCTTGGAATGATTGATGCTTAAATCCAAATAGTGTTTGCAACATAAATATTTATTTTTCTGTTTATTTATATATCGCATGTGCGCACATGGTTTTGACATAAATCGCACTAACGGGGTTTTTTCAAGATATGTATTTCAAAGGTGACACATTAGTTTGTAATATCAATCTAAATATCCTCACTCGTGTTTGTCATATGACTCTAATTTAACAGTCAACAATAATTAGTATATGCTAATATAGAGCTATGGCCCCATATTTCTTTTGAACCTAAAACGAAGTAGATAATTTGAAAGATGATTTATAAAGGGATTTCTACATTGATGGATGATCGGGTTCACATATAGCTACATAACTCTAATCCATCAAAAAAAGATTTTTTTTTATCATACTGGTATATTGCACACGCAAGGACATGTGGACATGTGGTCCAAGTTTCACATGGATAGTCCTAAGCTTAGTCTCTTATTTGCTCTTACATAGTGTTCCAACAAATGAAAATGCTAATATATGTTAAATAGCATATCCCTTCCTTTACATTTAAAATCAAACATTTTAGTTACAAAATAATTACCTTTGCTATCCAAAGATACCCAGTTAGCACAATTACATCTTAGAGTCTAAAGATTTCTCAGCAGATCTGCAAGATGAGAATCGGTGAGCTTTGTCCTTTTAATGATCACTCTCTTACTCTATTTCGGTTTCATGTTGCTTGACACATAACAGTTTCGATCCATTTCTATACTCTTAGCCATGTATGGAGCATGCTTCATCTTAATTTTCTGCAGATCCCGCTCAACATCCAACATGTCACGTTGCAATTCAGTTTCCCGAAAAAATTGTTCTAGTTCATAGTAAACGTTGATGGACACTTCTAAATTGTTTTTCCCCACTTCCAAATTCGACCTTTAGTTTGGGATGACCTAAATTGTTAACATAAGATGTAGATGTCGCGATCACATATACATGCTTACATATGCATATGTATGTATACGTGTATAAATGGCATGATTGTTGGACATGCATGTTTAAGACAATGGCAACAATATCGTCTACATATTTCCTTTATCAAACAGAGAAGCTCTTTTTTGTCTCTAACATTATTATATACAAATTGACTTTATTACTTTAGAAATAGACACAATGTCACTATAAGTTCGAAAACTCATTATCACATACTATATATTTCATTTATTTGCTCTGAAGTAAAGAATTTCCTTGACCGATATAATAAAATATTAAGATATGATCATAACGCTACAAAAGATAAACTGCTCAATGTCATCTTTATATAACCATGAGTTAATGGGGTCAAGTTGGGCCAAACCGCAAAAACAATCCATTTTAAATAATGGAAAGCATATGATTATAAACACTATATTACTACACTCTAATTGAGTTTTAATATGTCTGGCCCAACGACTTTTCACTTATTTGACCCGTTATAGTAAAACAGGTAAAATTTGCAACCTCTGTAATTTATGTGCAACATATGATTATAAACACTATATCAAAACTCTCCATTTCACTTTTAACATGTGTAACCCGTTCTTGTTTAACTCAAATCCGTTAACTTAACCCATCTGACCCGTTAGAGTTAAAATGCATGAAAATTACCACCTCTGAATATTACCATGCACAACCATTAGAAAAATAAGGATACATTAAAAAACCAACTATACCTCAAAGAGTAGATTAATCACTTGTTTGACCTGAGCTTTGACACGACTCTTCGTTACACTATATATAACTTGCCACTTCTTTGTGTCATCTTTGAACTTAACTGCAGGCAGAATTCAAGGAATAGCAGTACTGATCGTCTTATTTCCATGGGAGAACTTAATTGTAGGCATGACTCTAGGTATAGGAGTTTCCAAACTATAAATACATCATAAAAGTCCGTTAAGTATCAAATTAAACAAAGTAACTCAATACAGTTGCTAATGTTAAAGGTAGCTAGGTAGTTGTTACGATTTCGTAACAACCTTGTTCCATTCAACCAACTACTCAAACACAAAGGACAAAGTATTTTTCTACATTGTGTTAAGGTAAAAGTCATTCAATTTATAGTTATTGGTGGTTAAAGATGATGGAAATGTTGATAAATAATAAAGAAGTTAAACATCATTTGTATGAAAACAAAAATTCATCAATAAACAAAGATAGTTTAGCTGAAATCAACATACGTCATCAGCATTACAATTTAGATGTGTGCAATGTTCACCATTACCAAGTGTTCAAGCCCAAATGGCTATGTAACCTGTTATAGTGTTGTACTATTAGTTTATAGTAAAGGTTTCCTACAAACTATATAAGATAATTATTCCAAGACAATTAGCACAAATTTAAAACCCATGACAATTCGTATAGTTCTCTTTGTTGTATATTCTTTTGGTTGGCCAACTCGCAAAGTTGACGTAATAATGCCTTTTCAGATGTTGATATGAAGACTACATGTATGCTTAAACCAAACATAAAACACGACCACCAAAACTTGTAGAAATAATTACATGCGTATCTTTTGGTTTTTTGTACATATGATATATAAAAATGAAATTTCACCAGGTTTAATATCCCATGGGTAAAAGTAGGAGGAATATCGTCAGGGGGTTTGTCATTAACAACTAAGATAAGAAAAAAAAATGAACCCCTTGCATGATACCAGTAGGTACCACCATTTTCAGAAAACCACATAAGAAACCTCAACATCTACTTGTTATAAAATAACTGAGGGACACATAGTGACTTGTATAGTTAAAGATACAAATGTGCCACTAATAAAAAAGAATTCATAAGTTGGAAAGCTGAAATCAAAATTGTATTAAAACAAAGGCACGTAGGTTCCCAAGTTCGCATAAGGGTATACCCGCCCATAGCTCAATCATGTTTAAAATTGTTCAATGTTTCCTATCATTTCTGCGAATACCTTTGGTTCGTATGTAGCAATTATTTTATATGTTGAATACACCAAAAAGAATGAGCTCAACATGCTTGATGTCATATAGTGATAGAGGTCTAAAACCATTGTCATACGACAATTATCATCATTAATGAAGATGTAAAAGTTTCACGATATGTGAGTTGCGCAGTTTGGTATTAAACAAAATGGGTAGATTTAGTACAACTTGACCCACAAACACACTGTATTCCAACTTTAATTTTGATAATTATTTTGTTGATTATGATTACAGAAAAAATTATATTACATTAATACTTTGAATCTTTGAATTAAGATATATTTAGGGTTGTATGCTTAAAAATAGATTTTAGATGACTCTCAACCCGTCAGGCCTACTTTGTGATTAAACACAGCCCAATACCAATTTATAAGTTAAGTGTGAAAGTGCAAAACCATGAATAATTGACATATACGCGTATGAGGAGGTGAACAATAACAGCATTTGCAGCTGCAACTAAATCGTCTTCACGTCATGTCCTCGAATTAGTACAGACACCCATAATGTTAAGATGGTAAGCCAATAAATTCTCCCTATTTAGCGATAACTAAAACCTCTTGTTGATCAGGATATTCTAACTTTGTGACGACCCATAATCTGCTTGGGAGTTCTTGTGTTGTATTTAGCTAAATATTTAGGATACGCAACTCTCATTTACTCTCAACTGAAGTTGCAGACTATCAAGATAAAAAGTAAATCTCAAATTCATATACGTTTTAGCTAACTGAAAGGAAATCAGCATAAATATATGTTAATTCCATAGGTTCCATGTGTTAACTTTGCAAATTTATATAAAAACAAAGATATTTCATCAGAATGAACATGTAATTACATATCTGAACAAAAACGCAAATAATAATTAATTTCAGCATATTTTCAACTATATATGGCAGTTACCCATCCGGACTTGCAAAATATTCACTTTCATTAGTCACTCTAAAAACGTACCCATACCAAGAGAACCAATCATAAAGTTTTATATTTCATGTACAAAAAATCTAAAAAAATTTAACCCACCAAGCACAAAAACAAAGACGGAGTAGGTCATAACTTAGTTTTATATCATTTGGCAAGATACATGCGACTTCGACTCTGGTTGTGTACGTAAATATCATTTGGCCAAATAAGTTTTATGCAAATCTTTTCTTTGGTTCATGCTGGTTAAAGTTAATTCAAAAACAAAATTTAAAAAATCTGATAATGGTACATTGGCCTCTAATGACACCAAGCAGTGCAACTAATGCCACACCAGCAGTTACCTAAATACAAAAAATAACCATGAATTACATTATTAATTTTTTCAGGGATAGCAACAAAATGCTACAGACCCCAATTTAATTAAAAATCTTCATACACTAACAATGAGTATTGTAAGACACAAAGACCATTTGTGGCCACTTGAAAACTACAGTTTCGATCATCATGATCAACTTAAAACTAATCTTGCCTTCTTGAGAGGCCATTAGGATGGAAAACATCAAGTTCTCTAACAAAGTTAACAAAACCAATAACCCCCAATCGAATTGTATATATTGAGGTGTTGGTAAATAATTGTTGCCCGAACTACTTATTATAACCCAAAAAAAATAAATGTTTCTTGTGATACTTTTTTCAGTTTGTCATAGTTTGATGACAGATTCCTTGGTCATTTGGTGTTTAGTATTCGACCGTTGTTTTACAATTGATACTTGAGTAAAAAGTCACAAAAGTTGTAGCTTAAACACCATTACTCCGATGCATGATGTAAGTGCATTTGAATGTTGCTTCAAGCAAACCATTTTTACCTTTAGATAAACCTGTAACTCCCACCCTCTCTATTTTATGATTTTATGAGAAGATACATATTTGATAGAAAACATAATAAGGCGATTTACGAACAGTTTTAAGGTATATGTTGTGTCCAAACCAAATTATCAGAATAACATATTAAGGGGTGTTTGGGATTGCTCATTAGATAAGACATCAACCTGTTAGTTAAATGCTGCTTATGTGCTTATAAATAAGCCGATAGCCACACAATCACTTGAATTCACTATGATTATCATAAACCAACTATGGGCTTATGTGCTTATAAATAAGTCGATATCCACCCCTAAATTCTAAACACTCGCTTTCGCTACAACCAACAAAATGGTCTTATATAATCATTGAAAACCAAAAACATAAGTACTCACTGGATTACTTGTTGGGTTTTATGTACTTCTCCCGTTAATTCATTCTCGTGAAACATATAAAGAGAACAAAAGTAAAAAATCGATAAAGCCCCAAGTGATAATGTCAAAAAAAATCCAATTCATTCTCACTGGATTTCTTTTCACCAAGTGATAATGTCACAGGACATCAGCCATAGTAACTATAACTACTAACACCTCTTTCAAACTTCAAACTATAATATAGTACATACCAACTAAAAAGGCCTAAATTATTTATCAATATGTACTAAAAACATAGCTGGACTAACAAATCAAACTATAAACATCATCAAAATCACAACTTTTTCACATGGGCCTTCTTAAAAACTAATAATAACAAATAAGAATTCGTTAGATAAATAATAACCTATCAAGATTAAAGTGGGTTCAAAGTGATAGAATAGAATATTTATAAAAATGATTTACCTTTAATTTAGCATGTGAATATCACTGAATATGATGAGAATTTAAGATTTATTACCTTAGATTAATAGATTGAGTGATCTTGATTTAGGGTTAAAAATCACACTTTTTGGCCATTGAGGAATAAGTGAAGGAATGGTCAATTTATCTTCAAATCGTCGATCAAGTCACCTTAATAATTTTGATTTTGTAGGGTTGGATGCTGGGTAGAAAAGGAGAAGGAAAAAGAGTTATGTGAATCTGAGTTTTGTTTTCTTTTTGGCTGTGATTTCCTTATTTTCATATTTTACCCCAACACTTTTAAACTTAACTCCGCTTTTATAAAGTTTTGTTTTCTTTCAAATTTGGCACATGTGTTTTTTCATTTTTTTCTTTCACAAAACGAAATTAAGCAAATATTGACCAAATTAGATTCAATTTTGACTTTTTATTAGCCAATCATATTGCTCGATTTTGCCAACGTGTCAAATTCAATCAATATGATTGGTCCAATTTTTTTTCCACTAAGAATGATTTGACAAAATTGCTCTGAAATGATGTAATTCTTTTATTATATAAAAGATTATACTATATAACATTCACTAGTTATTATCCCCGTGCACGCACAAGTTTTTTTTAAAAAAAAATATATATTATATATTATTATTAACATGCAATTGCATATACAAAATTATTATTAGTATTCGAATTGCATAGTCTCATTGTTTAACGTGGTCCTAATGTTTTGGTCCTTTTGGACGTATAAGTTGGGATGTTTTGCATTATGTTGAAAAAAAGATGTTGTTTCTTTGTTTTCATATATCGATGATATTCATCCATATTATTTCTAAAACATTAACGCGTCATAAATTAGTTTTAAGCCCTCGCGCACTTGCGGGGTTTTTACGGTACCATATTTACTGAAATTGTTTCATTGTCAATTACGTTTAAGACGTTTTGTTAAAGTATAGTTTTGTCACTTAATAGTTATGGATAATACCTTTTAAAAGCATCATATTTGTTCAAAAATATTTTTGTAAGTAGCGAACAAGAAAAATACTCTTGTGAGTATTAATGTTGACATCTTGTCTTTATGTGAGTAGTTTGACCATTTTACCCTTTCAAGTTACATAAATGATGCTTGTGAGTTTGCGAAATTACAGCCACCGTCTTTAGGGTAAATTACATAAATGGTCCCTTCAAAATAAAAAAATTATAATTTTTTTTTGGAATCTTTTTTTCCGAATTTTTTTTTTCCAATTTTTTTCTTTCAAAATTCTTTTTCAATTTTTTCTTGAATTTTTTTTCTAAGTTTTTTTTTCTGAATTATTTTGTTGAAAAACTTTTTTGTAGAAAAAAAAAATTCGTCACACATGTGAAACAAAAATTTTTGAATTTTTTTCGTCACGCGTGAAAACGTATAAAAAGGACGAAAACGTATAAAAACGAATGAAAACGTATATAAAAATACATTGACAAAGACGTATATAAAAACACGTAGAAAAACACTTATATGAAAAATGACGGGTAAAACCATAAGGAGTAGATCCAAAAAATTAATAAATAAGGACGGTAATGCAATTTTCACTAACCTATGAGGACCATTTATGTAATTTAACCTACTGTGGATGCAATTTTCGCAAACTCATACGGTAAAATAGTCATCACACGTTTTTCACCACACACATAAAGATAAAAGTGTCAACATTAATACTCATATAAAGACAATATGTCAACATTAATACTCACAAGAGTTTTTTTTTTTTTTTTTTAGACAAATATAATGATTTTTAAAGGTATTATCCCTAATAGTTAATATTGAAAATTATGAGCTTGAGGAAGGATATCTAATTGCTTTGACGAATGAAAAACCAAAAAGGAATAAAAAATAAACAGGCCCTAAATGAAAGTCCTTATGTCATTGCTATGGTCCAAGGGTCAAGGATGAAGTTCATGAAAAAATCCAAGTTATATCCTCAAAACCCATTATGTTTCCTGCTAACCTAAAGAAGGAAATTCATGTTTTTTGCAGTTTATCTTATGAAAGCAACAACGAATATTTGTAATACAATGGTCGCTGGTAATTAATGCAAAACCATTTCAACTTTACCGACTTGGAATAAAAAACCACATTATCATATTTTTAAGGTTTAACAATAGAAGACGATGTGCTTGCCGGCATATCTATAAATGTAACATCCATACATTGGCGGATCTAGGAATTCATAGAAGGGTATGCACCGTCTATTCGTCCAATATTTTTTCGGGTAATCAAGTACCGAAAAATATTGTTTTCACGGTTCGGGTTCCAGTTTTCGGTTCGAGCTTTTTGGTGTCTAATTTTTCGGTTGAGTTTTTTTTGCGCATTTGTTTAAGCAAGTAAGCCAGTAAAATATCATTTAGTGGATAAACAAGCATAAGATTACATGTATGCTTTCTTAACAATGATCTTTAAATCCTTAAAACAATAACTTGAAATTAACCTGGCACGATTCTTACTTAAATCATATAAGGTGCCTTTCAAAAAAAGTTAGTACTTAAATCATATACAGGTATGCACTTTTACTTAAAGGGATGCCATGTATTGTATTATCAGTCTTTTTTAAGTTTTATATATATTGTTGCCTTTTAAAAGGAAAAAAAATCATATGAAGTAACCAAAAATCTTTAGAAAATCTTTTAACGCTACAGATTCTTTAAAAAAAAAAAAAAAAAAAAAAAAAAAAAAACAAACTTTTTAATTACTAGAAGTCCATCTGTTTGCAAATGGCAATGCTTCTTATAAAATGACTTGTAAACATACCTTAAAAACATTGCACTTAATAATGCACTAGTACTATACTACGAGTACGTACTATATAATGAAATAAACTACAAAAGGTCAGCAATTGATTTTTTTTGGGTGCATCTATTGTATTGGGAAATAAGATTAAAGTAAATAAGCGCTAGTAACTTTTTAGTCTCCCTGTATTCTTACCTTCTTCTTCCTTTTTGTTTTTTTGAAAGGTGAATTTCTTATTAACTGCTTCGTGTCGCGGTTCGACAACGGGAGGTCTAGACTACGTTGTCTAAACCGGATCCGCGCTAGAGAGCTCCTTCGAAGCGGAAATGCCTATTTCAAATACCCGATAGAGGGAAAACCCCCTACTAATCCGCCCGAAGGCACGACAATTAATAGAGGTAAACCCTTGCCTTTTCCAAGATTCGAACCTGGGGTACTAGGCCCAAACCCCTTCATTCAAACCCCTTGCAGGATTTGAACTCAAGACCTCCCTCCCCCAAGAGCCCCTAAGGACTCCAAGGTGGCCAACTGAGCTAAGTCAGTTTGTTTTCTTCTTCCCTTTAACCTGCAAATCTACTTCATCTTCCATTTATTTTGCTTTAAAGTCCGATGGAAAATTTGATTGCTTTGGTTAATTCGAAAAATTCTTAAGTATGCACAGCTAATTTTCTTCACCTTTTTATCGTATGCACCAAAAGGAAAAAGGTTCTATAAAGCATTTTTTAAGAAAAAAATACGCTACGAAGAGCTTGGAGAGGGTCTCTTAGCTGTAGATCCGCCCTGCATCCATAGGCTGTTCTACCTGTTGGCGCATATGTCCGGAAGACAGTCAGTCCGGCAACATCGCTGGCCGGACGGCATTGTCTAAACCGTCCGGACGACAAATGACAATATCCAGTTTTTAAGGGATTCTCACCACGTGGCCTATCAACTAAGGTGACTATAGGCTTGCAAACAGGTAATATAGGTCTGCACGAACAGTATATCTACAGTAACGAAGGTACATAGTTGGGGTAGTATAAATACCCCAACACATTTAATGATTCGACATATATAAATACACACACTTACATTAACCACTGCATTTATTGCCATCTTTACCCTCCAGCTTACTTTCACGCCGGAGCTTGGTCCTGGACATCATCCAGGGCGAGGCTAACGCGTGTTGCTTATTGTGCAGGAAGGAAGACTTATTCCCTCCGGCATCGTTGATCAAAGCAAGGCCCTCCAGCCTAACCGGATAGCGGGAATTTGCTTCAACAAATTGGCGCCATCCGTGGGACCCTAATTCATTCTACCAGAGAACCGAATGACAGGTCCGGAGTTACGTCCTCCCCCAGAACCTACCTCCCCGCCGGAACATATAGGCGGGAGCGGGGTCTTCAACACTGAAACCTCTGGAATTCCGGAACAAATACAAGCCCAGATGGCATCCTTACAGGCCCTCTTTAGAAAGTACAACGCAACGAGGGCCGGGGTTGTCAAGCCGGTTCGACTTGCTTTCACAGACGAAGACGAGCAAGAGGAAGACGCTGCACCAAACCCCAAAGATGATCTCAGCAAGCCACATAAGGAATTGGCCCGGTCACCCTTTACAAGGAGGATAGTGGAGTTCGCTGGCCCCAAATGCATAATGTCTGCTAACTTGAAGCTGTATGATGGTTCGGCTGATCCTGATGATCACATCAACCGCTTCGTTGGAGCAGTAAATCAAGGAGAATGGCTGATGCCGGTGTGGTGCCGGATGTTCCAACAGACCATGGATGGAGCAGCGCAAGGGTGGTTCAGCAATTTGGAACCAGGGAGCATTGACAGTTGGGACGAACTAAGAGAACAATTCACTACGAGATTTGCTCTGCGACAAAAGAACCTGAAGGATCCCACAGAGATCACCCGGATTGTCAGGCAGGCAAATGAAACACTACCGATATTCAAAGAACGATGGACCGACGAGGCTAGCCGGATACCGGGAGTGCCGGAGCTCATGAAAATATCAGCATTCATGGGTGCTCATCGGTGCCCTGACCTGTCTAAGAAGTTTTCCGATCAAATCCCAAAATCCGTAAAAGAAATGATGACCAGGGTGGACGATTATATCCGGACAGAAGAAGCTTATAAGAACACCGAGCTGCCAAGGGGAGAAACCCCTGACCTATCCCGGAAGCCAAGCAGTCAGGTCTCAAGAGATAGGAATCTCAGGGGAGGATTCAATGACAGGAAGAGGGGCGACCGACGGCCTTGGGAAAGGAATGATTCTCGACAGAGAGAAGTCTTCTCCCCTTATGTCTCTCCAAAAGCCGAAGCACGACCCCGAAATGAATTCAGGCGTAACGACTTCAATAAACATGATGGTTCTCGGATCCTTCTCTCCGGCCTTACTAAACAGCCCAAAGAAATACTTTCCACCGAACACCACCTAAATTTGCCCCCACCTCCCCCGTTACAAGGGAAGCCGAGCAAAGAAAATGAGGATCGGTTCTGTGAGTACCATGGGGAAAGAGGCCATCTCACCAATGACTGTTATCATTTAAAGAGGCAATTGGAAGTGGCTCTTGAGTCGGGGAAGTTAGATCACTTGGTTAAGAATGTCCAGCAAAAAGGAAAAGAAAGGCAGAGAGGTCACAATGGGAAAGGAAAAGTGATCAACATGGTCCGTCAATACTCGGAGGATCGTAAAAGAAAGGGCAGGTTCTATGATGAAAGCTGGATGAATATCCCTATATCCTTCCCCCAGATAAGTACGGATGACCTGTCCGACGATCCTTTAATCGTAGAATCCGAAATAGAAGGATATTTTGTAAGAAAGGTGTTTGTAGATGAAGGCGCCTCCGTCCAAGTCATGTATGAACATTGCTTCAGGAACTTTTGTCCTTCCATCCAATCCCGGCTGCAAGAAACGAGTTCTCCGCTGGTAGGATTTTCCGGCGAAGTCATCCGGCCGATGGGTAAGATAGAACTAGAGGTACGCATGGGGGATCATGGTCTGTTCCGGACGGTGATGATGACGTTCACGGTAGTGAAATCACCTTCCTCCTACAATATAATACTGGGCCGAACGGGTCTCAAAGAATTAAGGGCCATACCCTCTACTATCCATGCAATGATGAAATTCCCCACTCCAGAAGGGATAGCCACTCTGATCGCCAAACGAGCGGTAGTCATGGAATGTAGGAGATTCGAGGAAGGGCAAGACCCCCGGAGAAGCTGCTCTTTCGAAAGGGAAATAGAAACTTGGGATCAAGAAGCCCAAGAGGGCCAAGAACAAACGGAAGACATCCTAGTTAACGCAGCCTACCCAGAGCAACGGGTAACAGTAGGAACCAAGTTCTCACGAGAATGCCGGAGACAACTCATAGAGATCTTGAGGAAGAACAAAGATATTTTTTCCTGGGAGCCGGCAGACATGACCGGGGTGCCACGACGCCTCATACAGCACTCTCTCTGCGTGAACATCTCTGACACACCGGTGGCCTAAAAAAGGAGGATATTCTCACGAGAAAAGAACCAAGTAATTAACAGAGAAGTGGAGGAATGGGTCAAGGCCGGCATAGTCCGGCCGGTAAGGTACCCGACATGGATATCCAATCCTGTGTTGGTTAAGAAATGTGACGGAAGTTGGAGAATGTGTATTGACTTCTAAAATCTGAACTTCTCGTGCCCGAAAGACTACTATCCTTTGCCGGAGATAGATTAGAAGATTGAATCCATCATGGGGTATAAGTATAAGTGCTTCCTTGACGCCTACAAGGGTTATCACCAAATCCAGATGGATAGGGACGATGAGGAAAAAACTGCATTCTACACAGACCGAGGAACATATTGCTATACAAAAATGCCGTTCGGATTAAAGAATGCTGGGGCAACCTATCAACGGTTGGTAGACTTCGCTTTTCAATCACAGATAGGGAGAAATTTGGAGGCATATGTGGACGATATGGTCATAAAAAGCCGAGCAGAACGAGAAATGATCGCTGACATCGCGGAAACCTTTGACAACCTTAGGAAGATAAACATGAATTTGAACCCGCGAAAGTGTTCTTTCGGGGTGGAAGAAGGTAAATTCCTCGGCTATATGGTGACATCGGAAGGAATAAGGGCCAACCCAAGGAAAACAAAGGCTATAATGGAGATGAAATCTCCGGAAACCTTAAAAGAAATGCAAAGCTTGAGTGGGAAGCTTGCGGCTTTAAATAGATTCCTATCAAAGTCGGCGGAAAGAGCTCTCCCTTTCTTCGACACGCTAAAGAACATCACTAAAGAAAACAAGGACGAATACCGATGGACGAAGGAAGCCGAGTAGGCTTTTCAGGAGATGAAGAGGTTGATACTCGAATTACCTTCTCTATCCACACCGAAGCCGAATGAGCAACTGTTCATATATCTCTCGGCCTCATTGGGAGCCGTAAGTGCGGTGCTCCTATGTAACACCCCCAAAAATGGTTTGCAGCGGAAGAAAAGGTTTTTGGGATGTTACTCAATTGGATCATAACACAAAGTGAAAAATAAAGATTTTTCTTAAAAGATTTCATTTATTGAAGTAAAATATAGTTTACAAAGTTTGAATTGTTGCGGAAAATGGCCCATTAATAAAATACGGTCCCCATAAGTAAATCAGAGTCACCTATGACCATGCCATGCCAATGCCCAAGCGCCTCCAGAGTTAGCTATCGCCTTTTTAATACCTGAGATAAACATGCTAAAAAGTCAACACAAAGGTTGAGTGAATTCATAGGTTTAGTAATAAAGCAGTTGATCACAAGATTTTCAAGTTTAAAATAAGCCATGGGCTACGTTGTTATACGCCCATAAAAGATAGTTGATATTATTGCACTAAGCTCATGAAACCAATACTAACTGCATACACCTAATTACTGGTGTAAGTAAATAAAATTGCCCCTCTGAGATGTAATAGCCAATTACATAGAGATACCAAATATAGTGCGCCCCGGTTATTTCCGATAACCGAGTCGGGGTTGTCAGTTCCCATAGTACTATCCACGATATTTGCGTTCACTCGCAAGTGATTAATGGTTCATGATGTAGGGGACTTTTGGCTGGAAACTTAGGCAGAGTCATAATATCAAGAGAACAGCAAATAGTTTTCAAGCAATTGTGATCATAAAAGCAGTAGTAGCATGTATTCTCCCCCAAGGAGTTTATAAAACAGTTAAAAGAGTAAAAGTGGGGCTATGAACTCACCTTAGTGATATGGTAGGAAATGCACAACAATAGCAAGTACAATATGACAACGGCTTCAACACGAAACCTAGATATAATATGGCAAGTCTTAGATAATATATTCCGTTTACAACCCTAAAGGGCAATGTTTGAAAGGAGAAATGATTTGCTATTAGACACTTGTATCGTTTTAACTTGTGTGGTAATGTTTAAAGTTCGAAACGAAAGGTTTTCAATTGCTTTTTCATGTGTTTGTTATCGACGTACATATTGTGAAAATATTTCTTAAATATTGGCTCTTGGAATAAGTAGAGGAATGTTGCATACGAAACTTTCGTATAAGAATTGACTCGAATATTGGCTCAAGTATTTATCGAAGTGAAAATAATTACAAGTCAAATTGGTTTTTGTTAGTCCTAGAGGTGTGAAAATTACAATATATATTGATCGGAGTTGTGAGAAAATAATATATTTTTGGAAAAACACAATGTTTATAGTTTACGCGGATGGGGTCGTTAAATAGAAATATGTATTAAACATATTTATTTAATGAAAAGTGGTAAAATATATAAGTTTATTAAACTTATAAAAGTTTTTAAGTGAAAAGTTTCAAAGTATTAACTAGAGAGGCTAAAGTGTAAGGTTTTGATATAAGTTTTAAACTTGTAAAAGTTTTAAGCGGAAGTGACAAGTTGTTCAAAGTTGGGGGACTAAGAGTGCCAATTTGCAAAAGTTGAAAAATAATAAGAATAGCAAAAACTGGTATGGGTGGGATTCGAACTCATGACGCCTCTAACAAATACCAACGTGTTACCCAGTGAGCTACGAGCTCTCTTTGGTTAGGTTTTATACCACTTATGGTTATATGTGTTTCGAAGCTGGGTTTGATTTGGTTTAAATAAACTCAGCGTAAACTGAGTTCGACCCATGCAAACCATTGTTTTATGTTCGAGTTTCCACAAACAACGAGTTAAGACACGATACGACTATTTCCAAAGTAAGCCAAGATTTACACATTATTTGAAATTGATAGAAAATCATTTATATTCGCTCAAAGTGATTGAATCCGTTCCTTGTTTCATTTCAAAAACCCGAATAAGCATAAGTGCTTATTCAATTTGTTTAACATTAAAACCTCAATCTTTTACGTTAAGAATTACCACATAAGCATAACGACACATGATTACCCATTCTAGGTCACGGTAGTAAAATGAAAGCAAGTTTTGATATGTTTCTATATTTTAACAAGAGCATGTATCTTATCGAATAAGAACAAGTTTTAGCAAGCATACATAAATCAAGAACTTAAAGTTGAAATTTTAGGGAACCTTACAATGTCTTTAGAGGTAGATCGATTTGGAGAAGAAAAGAACACCAAGACTATCACCCAAGATTACCAAACTAATCTATTTCAAATAAAACCCAAGAAGAACAAACCAAGCTTGATCTAAATTTTAAATATGACTTTGATTTTGTGAATGAATGTGTGAGAGAGCTGTGATGTTCGACAGCTAATATAGAACACAAAAGGAAAATTTTGACTATGCTTTGCAATGAAAGAAAAGTGTAGGCTTATTTTTGGTTTAGGTATGTATTGTCATTTTCAGAAACTTGGTAGCTGTGATGAGAGGTGATGGTGCACGATGTGCATGGTAAAAAAAAGAAGCTTTGACTATATTTTCGAAGTGTAAAGGAAATGTATGTCCACTTTGGGTTAAGTCCATCTTTGGTGTTGTAGTGTCATTTTCATTTGTTTAAAACAATGGGATCATGTGATTATGTCAATAAAGTTGGGCGGCTGTGGTGTTAGGATTAGGTTAGGTTTGTAGGTTTTTATTATTATTAATACTGCATAAGTTATATCCACGTAAGTGTACCTTCACGATACTCACAAAATGTAAAAAATTATATTTTTGGATACGTTTTAATGAGCATAATAATAAGGTATTTTATTTTGTAGAAATTTGATTATAACTGTTTGTCGTTATAATTTTTGGTGTCGGTATGCGTGCGGTGCCGTAATTTTCTAAATTAACGAAATGACCTCTCGTTTTTAGATCTAAATATTGACAACTGTCAGAAAATAGCCGATTTAAATTTTCCGACGTAATAAATATTATTATAATAATCCGGAAATTTACGGGTTGTTATATCCTCGTAGAAAGAAATGGGAGACAGTTGCCGGTGCACTATGTCAGCCGGACACTACATGAAGCGGAGAGATACTACGCCCCTATAGAGAAGTTGGCTTTGTGTCTGCTACACGCGTCCAGAAGGCTGAGGAGGTACTTCGAGGCTCACCCCATCCGGGTCATAACTGATCAACCCATCAAGCAGATACTGAACAAACCGGAAGTCTCGGGAAAGTTAGCCAAATATGCTGTGGAGCTAGGAGCATACAATATCACTTACACTCCTCGCAACGCGGTCAAGGGACAAGTGCTGGCGGACTTTCTAACAGAAGTACCGGTGGAATCCGGAGGTAGGAAAAGTCCGAACGTGATGGAAATAGAGGAAGGAGAATGGTTATTATACACAGACGGAGCCTCAAATAGTAAGGGATCCGGAGCGGGTTTAGTTCTCATCAGCCCAGAAAAGGTAGAACTGACCTACGCCCTGCGGCTAAACTTTCCTAGCACCAACAACGAGGCAGAGTATGAGGCCCTGCTGGCCGGCCTAAGGATTACAAGAAAACTCAAAATCAAGGCTTTAAGCGTGCGGGTGGATTCAAAACTGGTGGCCAGTCATATCAATGGGGAATTCACAGCCACCAAGGAAAGCATGCAGAAGTACCTAGCCCAAGCAAGGAAATACATATCCGGTTTCCAAAACTTTAAGATTCGCAACATTCCGAGGGCCCAAAATCAGAAGGCGGATATATTAAGTAAACTAGCGGCAGTGGCCTTCGATCACCTGACCAAAAAAGTGCTCGTAGAAATCCTGGAAAGGCCGTCAAGAGATGAAGAAGTAATTAATACCGTAGTAGAAGAGGAAACGGACAACTGGATGACACCAATCATCAAGTGTCTGGAAGAGGGAGTGTGGCCGGAGGATCCCAATGAGGCTAGAAGCTTAAGAATGAAAATTCCGCAATATGTTATGGAAGAAGGGGTCCTCTTTAAGAAGGGTTACTTGGTACCGATGATGAGATGTGTAGGGCCGTTACAGGCAAATTACATAATCCGAGAAGTGCATGAGGGCTGCTGTGGGATGCACGCCGGACCGAGGACCGTCGTGGCCAAGCTTATGAGGCAAGGATATTATTGGCCTACCATGCACCGGGATACCCGATAAGAAATCAGGAAATGTGACTCTTGTCAGATACACTCTCCGGTACCAAAACTACCCAAGACGCCACTAACGTCCATCATGTCCTCGTGGCCCTTCTATCAATGGGGAATGGACGTGTTGGGCCCCTTTCCGGAAGCACCTGGCCGCATCAAATATGTGATTGTGGCAATTGACTATTTTACTAAGTGGATAGAAGCGAAGCCATTGGTCAAGACGACGGGCAAAGATGTCATAAAATTTGTGTACGAAAACATTGTATGCAGGTATGGTTTGCCGAAGATCATAGTCACTGACAACGGAACCAATTTCGTGAATGACCCATTCAAGAAATGGTGCGAGGGGTTAAAGATCAAACAAATGAACACAGTCGTTGCGCATCCGCAAGCTAATGGACTAGTAGAACGGGCAAACCGAAGCCTGATGGATGGGATAAAAGCAAGGTTAGGAAGGGAGAGAGCGGGATGGCTAGACGAGCTGCCCAACATTTTATGGGCGCACTGGACGACTCTCAAAACATGCAACGGAGAAACCCCTTTCAGCCTGACGTATGGCAGTGAGGCTGTAATCCCAGCGGAAATAGGGATGCCCACACACCGGACGATGATGTTCCGAGAGGACCAGAATGAGGAACAACAACGCCTGAACCTAGACCTCTTACAGGAAAGAAGGGAAAACGCTGCCATCCAGGAAGCTAAATACAAGACGCAAGTAGAACAATACTACAATCGGAGAGTCAAGCCAATGAATTTCAAAATAGGAGATTTTGTCTACCGAAAGAATGAAGCAAGCCGGGTGGAAAATCAAGGGAAGTTAGGACCCAATTGGGAAGGGCCTTATCGTATAATAGGAGCAAGTGAGAATGGCTCTTATAAGTTGCAAACAATGGAGGAAAAGGAGGTCCCCCGGACCTGGCACGCTATAAATCTTAGAAATTGCTTCTTATAGTTGCTATTGTGACAGGAATCCTATTGTCATGGTGTAATCCGAAAGGACTATGTATGATCAATTAAATGATGAAAGTTTCCCTGCGGAAGGGAGACAATTTTCCAAAACTGATGTGATAGTATAACGATCCCGACGGCTGGCCCCCGTCGAGTATGGAAAATAACAGCCAATGTGATAATATAACGATTCCGATGGCTGGCCCCCGTCGAGTATGAAAAGTAAAAACTCATGTGATAATATAATGATTCCGATGGCTGGCCCCCGTCGAGTATGAAAACATAAAAATACCCAAATAAGGAATGCCCTCAAACTTCATGAGGATGCCCGGAAACCGGATGCACGGCTTATGCGGCCGGATGCCCTTAGAATAACCTAAGGAAGACATCTACCCAAGCGATGGATGCCCTCTAACTTCATGAGGATGCCCGGAAACCGGATGCACGGCCTACGCGGCCGGATGCCCTTAGAATAACCTAAGGAGGACGTCACAAAACCAAAAGAGAGAAAGAAAAGGCAAAAGGAATACAAGCCAAGGAAAAAAGAGATCCATTCACAAAATTAGGTAACGGTAAACAAACATTGTTAATTATTACAACGACATTATATGAATACTTGTTCACAAAATACAAGTCCTAGGAATGTCCGGACTTAAGCATTCTCCTCGGCAACATCTACCGGAGTCTCAGTAGTAGGAGGAGCCTCGGATGGTCCGGGGGTGTCCTTTCTGACAGGAACCTCCGGCTCCAGGTTCATCAGATCCCCTAAGGGCAAGCGGCAAGAATCAACAAGCTTCTGAATAAAGGGATACTCGGCTTCAAAGAGTTTGTCATATTCAGCCCTCCACAAGTTTGGAGCATCCCTGTTGACCTTCCGGATCTTTTGCAAAGCAACCTCCGTCTCTTCCTCGGTCCTGTTCACCTTGGCCCTAGTCACAAACCCTGCCTGGTAGGTCAAGCTATACACTTTAGCCATACTCTTTTTATACTCAACGCTCCCAAACAACCGACGAACAGCCGAGGGCAACAGCATCCGGACAGCATTCTGCTTAACCACCTTACTTTGAGCGACCTCGGCTACCAATTTGCCGTTTTCCACCTGCAGAGCGGCTAGAGATTGGTCTTTGACAGCCAACTCACTTTCCAACTTCCTTATTTTTTCAGCCTGAGCACTAGAAGTCTCTCTCCACTCATTTCGGTCCCGGGTTACCCTGTCAACCTCTTCCTCCAAATCTTTCTCTCTACCAGCACTGGTTTTCAGATCGGAGTCTAGTTTCCTCAACCCCTCCGTCAACCTTTTATTCTCACCTTCGGCGGCAAGGAGCTTCTCCGCAAGCCCCTCGCAACCTTTGTGAGCTTCGTTCAGATAAAAGTAACCGTTAGAAAGATCCCGGAACCTCCTTAACAGTTCGCCCTGGACGATCACACTTTTCTCGAAATCTTCGTACGCCTGGCGAATGAGATCAATATTGTTTATCTGCTCTAAAGCCTCTCTCTCGGCCGGAGTGGCAATGGTATGTGCTAAAACACATATCTTTTCATTATCAAATAAAACCCAAAACAACCAAGAAAGAGCCGTTTATTGCTAATATTTGTGGTTTTCTTGAGTTTGTGCATTTGCAGGTACGGATATGTTAAAACACACAAAAAGAAAGCCAAATCCAAAGAAAACCGAGCACGAGAGAAAGAAGAGTGCAAAAGCTGAGGCTGAGAAAGGAATTTGCAAGTTTGGACAATAAATTCTCAAAATGGCAGTTTTAGTCCCTGAAGATTCAGAACTGACATGTTTGGTCCTTGGAATTTTCAAAGATGGCAAAATTGGTCCTTGGTTTATTTGAGAATGACAAGAATGATCCTTCAAAGATATTTTCAGAATTTACAGCCTTGGTCCCTAAAGTTTCATTTTATACATGATTAGTCCTTAATATACCTAAATGGTTCATATATTATCCTTGGCCCAAACAAAAACCAATCAAGCCCAAATCCTACCCTTTTAACCCAAGATAACACCCGGTTTAATATACCGAACCCGTGTCCCAACCAAACCATAACCCGGTATTAACCACACCCGGTCAATGGGTCAAACTATCAAAATATAATAAACAATCAAACGCGCCCAAATCTTTGCCCCAAACTTTCCCAGGCAATAGAACCCTAAAATACCCTCAAACCCAATTGAGCCAATTCACTTTAATTAAGGGTACTTTAATACTTTTCTCTGACACCCACTGACACACGGATGCCAGCTTGGCAATTCGTGTGTCATTCTCTTCCATTCCTGCCTTCTGATTGGTCCTTGATGCGTGGCTACATTGATCTAAGGGTGATAAATGATTGGATGACATGTAGAGATGATCAAAGGGTGGAAAAAGCTCAAGAGAAAGCACAAGATGAAGCCTTCTGGATCCTTCTATTACTTCTGCTCAGCTATAAATTCATCCTCATTTTCACTTGTAATCTCATGTAGAATAGGAGTAGAGTAGGAGTAGTGTAGAGAGTAGCTTCTGAGTGGTCTTGTAATTTTTAAATGTTTTCAGATTAAATTCAGCTTTGTTATTTCTATTTTGTACTCAAATTTTATCAATAAAATATTTCCAGCTTAAATTTTCATTACTGTTTCATTATTACATTTCAGCTTATTGATATTCTAAGTGGTTACTTGAGTTCGTATCAAATCCATTTCAGCTTATTTCCTCAGAATTCACTTTCATTTTCTTTTGGTCAAATAAAGTCAACAGTTAGAATTATGGTTAGAATTGATATGCATTGCTGAATTTGATGCTGGTATGGGTTGAGTTTGGATCTGGTATGGGTTTATATTAAGTTTAGATTGGTTAATTTGGATCACAATAGCAAACCATTGTGGTTGGACCCCTGTAAGTCTCATGTTCTGTTTTATTCTGAAATCAGTAGCTAAAATAGGATAGAGTGCTTTTACTGTGTTGGATCTAGTGTATTCAGTTATATTTTAGCTTGTTTGATTATAGTTTCTGCTGGTCTAGTTAATTTCATCATCTGCACTTAACTGTCATATCTATATGAGTATTGTTTTTCTGCATAATCTAGAGTAGGTAGTTTAAGTGTGATTTTGCTTATAATCTAGTTTGATAAAGGCATAATCTAGTAAATTGCTTCTAGTTTGAAGGATAGTTTCACCTGAACTAGAGTTTGAGTTGATAAAACAGTTTATCAGTCCATAAATTGGTGTTTGGATCTGATAGTCTTAGTGAGTTTTAGACTTGGATTGTGCTTAAAAATCAGTTGATTTAGTCATATAGGTCAATCAGAGCTTATACTGTCTTTTATTTGCATATTAGAATAGTGGAAGTCAAAATCATTTGGAATTGGCTCATATGAATGTACCTGTTAGTATAGAATTCATTAGCTTGCATTTTTAGGCTTAGATCATTATAATATAGCTTATATCAGTAGTATTTCATATCATCACATCATAATCAGTTCATAATTTGGAATCAAATTTCACTTTTGTCAAATTTCAAATCTGTCATAAAGTCAAAAATATTACTCAAGTCAGTGTGATCAGGCAGATTTGCAGATCTTGCACAAGGTTCAATTTAGATCATTAAGACCTGAAACTTGGTTTACAGAGTCTTTGGTTGGTGGTCTTGAGAACCACAGTTTTGGTTTTCACTGTAGCTTATTAAATAAGCCTGTGCATAAGCTCAAAGTAGGGGGCCAGGTTGCTTTTGGATAAGAGTGGCAGTTAGCATCATTCATAGGTAGACTGCTTATTAGGTGTTAGGAGTAGTTGCAAATAGTTGCTTTAGAGTAGTTTTAGTATTATTTAGCTTCTGTAATCTATTGGTGCTATTTAGAGCTTATTTGCTTATTCTCTAGTGCTTATTTGGAATCAGTTTACACTACAGCTCTTATATCCTACACATAAGCTATAGATTTCTTATTTTTCATAGATCTAGAATAACATTTTAGAATTTTCCTGAATTTTTCATAATTTTTAGCTACTGTTTACTATTTTTCTTGATTAAAAACAGTTTTTAGGTATTTTAAAATAGCTTTAATTGCAAATAATTAAGAAAAAGTTCCAAAAAATAATTTTTAAATTTTCACAGTTTAAGAAAATTATAAAAAGCATAAAAAATATTTTTCCCTATTTTTCCCTTTTATTTGGTATTTTTAAATTAGATTTAAATAGTTTTAAATTCATAGAAAATAGAAAATAATCAGAAAAATAAAAAATTAGTTTTGATAATTCTCTTAGGTTATTTTAGATTTTATAAAAATAGTTTCACAATTTTCCCTTTAATTTTCACAATTTCTAGTATTTTAATTTAGTCTTAAAAGTTAAAATTAGTTTTTTAATTCAAATAAATTCTAGAAAATTCCTAAAAATTAGTTTTAATTCATAAATAGTTTTCAAATATCATTTTTAGTATAAAAGTAATTTTAGGTTATTTTTAGGATTTAGAATAGACGTAGTTGCTTTTTATTCGAGTTTCGTTTTAATCCCGTATTTAGTATAGATTTGCGTAATTTGCATTTGCATTATAGATTTAGAGTTTTATATGCATCCCATTTACTTTCCTTATCCCGTAGTTTAGAAAACATCAATTTATCCCCTTCTCTTATTTAAATCCCGATAATCGCGACGTGAGTTGGAAATTCCATTCAACCCTCGTTCGGAACGATCTCGGTGCTCAAACCTAATACGTTTGAGTTACCCAACATACTACACACTTCTCTTATTATTGGTTTTTATTATCAAATCAATTTTTGGCGCCGCTGCCGGGGAGGGCATGTAGTGAGTTTTCGTATTCCGTCTCGATTCGCGGTTTTTGAAGATCCTTCCACGTGAAGTTAACGTTTTGTGTTTGTAAATATCTCTTTTCTAAAAACCCAAAAAGATTTTCCTTTTCAAATTTTTTTTTCCTTTTTCTATCTTTAAAATCCTAAAAATAATCTTCGATTTCCTCTATATGTTTAATTCTTATCTCTTCACCCTCTATATTGTTTAATTCTCCACAATGCTCGATTTCGCACCCTTTGATCCTCATGATCCTCGGACCATGGAGGATTTCTATCGTCCGTCACTTATCGGTCGAGGAGGACCGATCGTTCCGGGAACCAAGTTTAGATTGAAAAATCGTATGGTTCGTCTTCTTCGACAACATTGCCAATTTCATGGATATAACGACGAAGATGCTAATGAGCACTTGAACAAGTTTTTATCTATTACTCAATCCATGAAACAACGTGGCGTTTCTCAAGATGATATCCGATTGAATCTCTTCCCCTTATCTTTAACCCATGAAGCCGAATCTTGGTTTTACATTCTTGAAAAACATTCAATTTATACTTGGGAAGAGATGTTTCACAAGTTTCTTTCAAAATACTTTCCATATTCAAAAACGATGCAGCTGAGAAAAGAAATTCTTAATTTTCAGCAATTACCCAAGGAATCCGTATTTGAAGCTTGGGAAAGATTCAAATCATTATTACAGAAATGTCCCGATCACCGAATTTTGCTTCTTGATCAAATCCTAACCTTTTATCATGGTATCACTACGATTGATCGAGACAAAATCATGTTGGCTGCTGGTGGAAATTTCATGCGGAAGACACCTCAAGAAGCTTATGATTTGATCGAGAATATGACGCAACATCATAATCAGTGGGATGCTGAAGTTCCTTACGATTCTACCACTATGTTGAGTGATCCTTATTCCGAGAAAATTTCCGTTATGAGTGCACAAATTGACGTCTTTGGCAAGCAAGAAAGCTATATCAGTCAACAAAGACCGAGTCATCCACCCATCTTTTACTATTCCGACTCTGACGAGAGTGATGACGATGAACCATTTGAAGAAGAGAACTTAAAGATTGATGACGATTCTTCGAGTGGCAATCCCACTCCCATTTCCAATCATATCGTTTCCGACTCTTCCCCTTCACTCACGCCGGTTGAGAGAAGTGACGTCGTTTTGGAAGAAGTCGATGATCCAATTTCGCCGGAAATTGTTGAAACCGATTGTGATCCGCTTATTAACGAACCTTCGGATATCTTGTCAATGGGGGATAAGGAAGTCGAATGCACTCCTCTTGAGAATATTGATGACCTTGTTCCAATCCCAAAGGTATCTGAGACACCTTTCGATTCGATTTCAGAAACTTTCAAAATGACCTTCACAAATCCTTTGTTTGAATTCGATTCAGAATGTACTCTCAATTTTGACAATCAAATGTTTGACGAGGAAAGTGATGAGTCCGACACGGAGACCATAATGGAAAAGGTGCAAATTTCTAGTTCACAAATTACCGCACAAATCCCACCTCCGTTTATCTCTATTGATGAAATTAAAGAAGTAGAGCCGTTTAATAAAAATCCTATGGAGCCCGAGCTCAAGGATTCGTCTCTTGATTTACTTCTCGAGGAGTTCTCCGGTGAACTCTCTCATGTCATATCTCCTCCAGAATATGATCGTGTCTATTTTGATCTTGAGGAAGATTTTAGTTTGGGAGAAGAGCAACTTTCTCAAAAGAGTTTCGTTATTGATTACATCACCCCGCCACTTCCTCCCGATATTTTTGTTGAAAATCACCCTACGAGCTTAAATGTTCAAAATCAGATTAAGGAATTTGCTTTTGAAGATGAAGAATGGATTCTAATTGTTATCAAAATCTTTATTCCATTTCTCTCATATAATGTGATTTCTCCTCTTCTTCACTCTTGCGGGAGTGAGGATACCATCTTTGACCCCGGTATCACCGTTTAGAGTTTTTGCTATTAAGAACCGTGGGTATCTCATCGGAGTGGAACTTTCTTATGTTTCAATGTTTATCCGAACCTCTTGAACGAAAGTCCGATGGAGATTATCTTTTCCACTTACTTCCCCAAGGACAAATGAATTCGGGGCGGGTCAAGCTAACGACTCGATAACAAAACAAGCGTTTCTATCTTCTTTCTATTTTCTCTAATAAGTGACGTAAAGGGGTTAGCCTCTTCGATTTCTCGTGTTTGGTTGTTTGTGATGTTGTGTGTAGGATTTTCCCGATATGAAGACTCTCGTGCTCGAAGTTTGTCTTTTCTCCACTCGAGTTTCATGATCGATGCTGATAGAAATCCGATATCCTAATCTTATCGACTAACGTTTATCTTTGAGCATACTTAATAAACGGCTTTTAGATTTTCGTGATACCCTTGCTTTAAACATTGAGGACAATGTTTCGTTCTAGTCTGGGGTAGGGTAATCTTCGATTTGATTTGACCGCACTTGCTTATTTTCTGTCGTGTTTCTCTCGTAACCCCGTTTTTCCTTAGAAAATGAAAATTTTGTGCTAAAAATGAGAAAAATTAAAAATTTTTGTAAGCTTTTGTTAGTTTTATGATCAAAAAGTCCTTGCTAGTCTCTTAGAAGTTTCTTTAAATATGCGTTTTTCTTGACATAGCCTTTGCTAATTGCTTAGACAAGTGGCTATAAAATGCGATTCTAGCTCAAAAGGCTAAGAATTTGCAAGTCTCCCTAAGTGATTTTATATGCGAAGCTTGAACAAGAATTTGCTAGTTTCTAATAAGTGACTTTAAAAATGCGAGACTTGAGATTATTGACGAAGCAATTGCTAAGTTAATATATGTTTTGACACATTGTTGATTTTCCGCTGGTGAGAGTAGGAATAGAATTCTGACTTGACCGGGCGTGTTGAGCGCTAGCTTGTTCCCTTAACCATAGATAATCTAAAAATTATCGGCTAAGCATCTGCGGATCTCATTATTTGGGATTTTAAATTTGCAGAGATCGAGAAATGATAGAGTTACTTATGAGTTTAGATGCTAAGCGTGGAGTAGTTGGTTCTCTTTAAAGCCCATCGAAGGTACTTATGGCTTTTTGTTCCCACAAAATTGTTTCACCCCCATATCTGTCTAATCAATAATTAGAGATGTCGAGTTTTTGGCGATAGTTAGTTCTTTATCTTCTTAAAAGAATCTTTGTTTTAAAAATTGGGTACACATCAAGGATCCGTAATGAATAAGCAATAAGTGATAAGTGAAAAGTAATAAGTAAAGTTATGAGCTGCGGTGTCGAGATCGGACCCTTGGATCTTTAGCCGGGATTGAGTGAGGTCTTAGCCTAGCCAGCCGGGATCCTCATTTCATGAAGCCTATAGTCTTGGAATTACCCCGTGAAGCTCCGTAGTTCATAGCTCATATAAGTAAAAGTATAAGTTTAAAAAAAAAAAAAAAAAAAAAAAAAAAATGATGAATGAAAAATGGAAAAGTTAAAAAAATAAGTGAATAAAAATTCCTTGATGTGGACCTCATTTTTGGGACAATAGTTCTTGAGAGAAGATGGATAACTAATTATCGACTTAGCTTTGTATCTTTATTGGAATAAAAGTTATCGAAACGAGAATTTGAAGAAATTCATTTCTCACAAAAATAAAAAAAATTCTAGAGGAAAATAGGAAAATGGGAACAAAAAGTAATTACACAAGTAACTTCCATGGGTAGTGTTAGCATCTAGAATCATATTTAACAATGATTTCGATTTTACGCTTAGTTTGGGGACTTGTGAAAAATCAGGGACGATGTATTCTATCCGTATGGTCACTTCACGCTGTGTTGTGTTTCTTACTCCGTGATCCTAACATGTCTTTTGAAAAATGTTGGAATTATTAATCGACATGAAAGTTCAACAAACCGTCATTCATAATTGGAATGTGCTTAATCGTAATATCTATACATGTGAATTAAAAGGTAAACGGGGCGTTTTTAGAATTAAGGCTTTCTTAATCTCTTTTGAGGAATCTTTGCTACTTCTTCATAGGTTTAGTAGAAAGAGATTGAAATCCTTGGTTTTAGTAGCGTGAGTTGATTGCATTGCGTGAGGACACGACAATGGTCTCGTCTGGGGTATTTTGGTATGTGCTAAAACACATATCTTTTCATTATCAAATAAAACCCAAAACAACCAAGAAAGAGCCGTTTATTGCTAATATTTGTGGTTTTCTTGAGTTTGTGCATTTGCAGGTACGGATATGTTAAAACACACAAAAAGAAAGCCAAAACCAAAGAAAACCGAGCACGAGAGAAAGAAGAGTGCAAAAGCTGAGGCTGAGAAAGGAATTTGCAAGTTTGGACAATAAATTCTCAAAATGGCAGTTTTAGTCCCTGAAGATTCAGAACTGACATGTTTGGTCCTTGGAATTTTCAAAGATGGCAAAATTAGTCCTTGGTTTATTTGAGAATGACAAGAATGATCCTTCAAAGATATTTTCAGAATTTACAGTCTTGGTCCCTAAAGTTTCATTTTATACATGATTAGTCCTTAATATACCTAAATGGTTCATATATTATCCTTGGCCCAAACAAAAACCAATCAAGCCCAAATCCTACCCTTTTAACCCAAGATAACACCCGGTCTAATATACCCAACCCGTGTCCCAACCAAACCATAACCCGGTATTAACCACACCCGGTCAATGGGTCAAACTATCAAAATATAATAAACAATCAAACGCGCCCAAATATTTGCCCCAAACTTTCCCAGGCACTAGAACCCTAAAATACCCTCAAACCCAATTGAGCCAATTCACTTTAATTAAGGGTACTTTAGTACTTTTCTCTGACACCCACTGACACACGGATGCCAGCTTGGCAATCCGTGTGTCATTCTCTTCCATTCCTGCCTTCTGATTGGTCCTTGATGCGTGGCTACATTGATCTAAGGGTGATAAATGATTGGATGACATGTAGAGATGATCAAAGGGTGGAAAAAGCTCAAAAGAAAGCACAAGATGAAGCCTTCTGGATCCTTCTATTACTTCTGCTCAGCTATAAATTCCTCCTCATTTTCACTTGTAATCTCATGTAGAATAGGAGTAGAGTAGGAGTAGTGTAGAGAGTAGCTTCTGAGTGGTCTTGTAATTTTTAAATGTTTTCAGATTAAATTCAGCTTTGTTATTTCTATTTTGTACTCAAATTTTATCAATAAAATATTTCCAGCTTAAATTTTCATTACTGTTTCATTATTACATTTCAGCTTATTGATATTCTAAGTGGTTACTTGAGTTCGTATCAAATCCATTTCAGCTTATTTCCTCAGAATTTACTTTCATTTTCTTTTGGTCAAATAAAGTCAACAGTTAGAATTATGGTTAGAATTGATCTGCATTGCTGAATTTGATGCTGGTATGGGTTGAGTTTGGATCTGGTATGGGTTTATATTAAGTTTAGATTGGTTAAATTGGATCACAATAGCAAACCATTGTGGTTGGACCCCTGTAAGTCTCATGTTCTGTTTTATTCTGAAATCAGTAGCTAAAATAGGATAGAGTGCTTTTACTGTGTTGGATCTAGTGTATTCAGTTATATTTTAGCTTGTTTGATTATAGTTTCTGCTGGTCTAGTTAATTTCATCATCTGCACTTAACTGTCATATCTATATGAGTATTGTTTTTCTGCATAATCTAGAGTAGGTAGTTTAAGTGTGATTTTGCTTATAATCTAGTTTGATAAAGGCATAATCTAGTAAATTGCTTCTAGTTTGAAGGATAGTTTCACCTGAACTAGAGTTTGAGTTGATAAAACAGTTTATCAGTCCATAAATTGGTGTTTGGATCTGCTAGTCTTAGTGAGTTTTAGACTTGGATTGTGCTTAAAAATCAGTTGATTTAGTCATATAGGTCAATCAGAGCTTATACTGTCTTTTATTTTCATATTAGAATAGTGGAAGTCAAAATCATTTGGAATTGGCTCATATGAATGTACCTATTAGTATAGAATTCATTAGCTTGCATTTTTAGGCTTAGATCATTATAATATAGCTTATATCAGTAGTATTTCATATCATCACATCATAATCAGTTCATAATTTGGAATCAAATTTCACTTTTGTCAAATTTCAAATCTGTCATAAAGTCAAAAATATTACTCAAGTCAGTGTGATCAGGCAGATTTGCAGATCTTGCACAAGGTTCAATTTAGATCATTAAGACCTGAAACATGGTTTACAGAGTCTTTGGTTGGTGGTCTTGAGAACCACAGTTTTGGTTTTCACTGTAGCTTATTAAATAAGCCTGTGCATAAGCTCAAAGTAGGGGGCCAGGTTGCTTTTGGGTAAGAGTGGCAGTTAGCATCATTCATAGGTAGATTGCTTATTAGGTGTTAGGAGTAGTTGCAAATAGTTGCTTTAGAGTAGTTTTAGTATTATTTAGCTTCTGTAATCTATTGGTGCTATTTAGAGCTTATTTGCTTATTCTCTAGTGCTTATTTGGAATCAGTTTACACTACAGCTCTTATATCTTACACATAAGCTATAGATTTCTTATTTTTCATAGATCTAGAATAACATTTTAGAATTTTCCTGAATTTTTCATAATTTTTAGCTACTGTTTACTATTTTTCTTGATTAAAAACAGTTTTTAGGTATTTTAAAATAGCTTTAATTGCAAATAATTAAGAAAAAGTTCCAAAAAATAATTTTTCAATTTTCACAGTTTAAGAAAATTATAAAAAGCATAAAAAAATATTTTTCCCTATTTTTCCCTTTTATTTGGTATTTTTAAATTAGATTTAAATAGTTTTAAATTCATAGAAAATAGAAAATAATCAGAAAAATAAAAAATTAGTTTTGATAATTCTCTTAGGTTATTTTAGATTTTATAAAAATAGTTTTACAATTTTCCCTTTAATTTTCATAATTTCTAGTATTTTAATTTAGTCTTAAAAGTTAAAATTAGTTTTTTAATTCAAATAAATTCTAGAAAATTCCTAAAAATTAGTTTTAATTCATAAATAGTTTTCAAATATCATTTTTAGTATAAAAGTAATTTTAGGTTATTTTTAGGATTTAGAATAGACGTAGTTGCTTTTTATTCGCGTTTCGTTTTAATCCCGTATTTAGTATAGATTTGCGTAATTTGCATTTGCATTATAGATTTAGAGTTTTATATGCATCCCATTTACTTTCCTTATCCCGTAGTTTAGAAAACATCAATTTATCCCCTTCTCTTATTCAAATCCCGATAATCGCGACGTGAGTTGGAAATTCCATTCAACCCTCGTTCGGAACGATCTCGGTGCTCAAACCTAATACGTTTGAGTTACCCAACATACTACACACTTCTCTTATTATTGGTTTTTATTATCAAATCAGGAAACGTTGTCAATCATCTCTCTGCAAGACCGATACGTATTTATCCGGACGTCGTCGCGGAGACCCCACTGGGGGAGGAAAACATTGGTAGCCTCATCTGCAGCGAAAAGCAAAAGGAGATAGTGAGGGAAAAACTTTAGTAAGTAGGACATGGACGAAAGTAAGATCAAAGCATACCTGAATCCAACAAATTGACCCTCTCAATGTGGTCGGGACCGCGGTTACGAGGGGCAGATTGGCCTAGAGGACGGCAAAAAAAATTAAGTTAGCAATTAGAAGTGATAAAATGAAAGAGGACTGCGTGTGCTTCAAATGCTTACCTTCGGAGTTGCAAAGAGGAGAGTTCACCGGAGGAATCGGGCCTCCTCCTTGAGACAGTGGCGTCTGTTGTAATTGATCACCGCCCCCGCCCTCATTTTCGCCCATCCCTTCCCGAGCCACAGCTACACCCCCACCCGCGGCAGCAACAGTAGGCGTTCCCTGCTCAGCGGTGAGGTTTAGATTCACCCCTGGTTCATTTGGATCAGCTTGGTTGATGGGATCTGCATTTACCACCGAAGAGCCTGAAGAAAACTGCTCAACAAAACCCGTCTTTCTTTTTTTCTTTTTCTTATTTTGAGCTTTGGATGTGCCCTCACCACCCTTCCTCTTGCCCGCCTCCCTTTCTTTTCTCTCCCGGGCTTCCCTCTCTTTTTTCTCCCTAGCCGCAACCACATCCGGATCAGCTTCCTCTGCTCTAAGGGCTAGGAGGTCCTTGGGGGGAATGGGTGCACCTACCGGAAGGGGATCCGTTGTTCTTTTTGGTACCTCCCGAGTTGGGTCAATGGCGGGCCCTTTACTCACCACCGTATCAACCCATTCGGGAAGCTCAAGATATTCAGACATATTCACAACTGCGAGAAAAAAGATCATTAAAAGCAAAACACAAGATAATAAACACGGCAAAACCTAGGGCACAAGACAAATAATTACCATGACCCTCGGCATCCTTTAGAAGAGGCTCGAACCCCGGATTCTTGAAGACCGAAGATAGATGGCACATCCATAACAGACTTATGGTGGGTTTCCTTAGGAAAATAAGAGTACCGCTCAGCTTCTCGGCATCTGGCTCGGAAAAACCGTCCAGGTAAGGATCCGTTATCTTGGAGTCTTTGTGCCTCCAGGCCATGGCATACGGGATCGCCCTACGGTCAATCAAGAAAAATTTCTCCTTCCAATGTTTAAGGCCGGTCAACACTTCCTTAAAACATTTATAAGCCTTTTTACCCGTTCTACTCTCGAAAGAAAACCAGTGCCCCTGCTTGCACAAACGGTAAAATGCCCGGAACAGGGAGACCCTAGGACGAATGCCCAAACTATAACACCTAATTTCAAAAAGGGTCACTCGGTTCAAACCCAAGGGAACCAACTGGGAAAAATGAACTCTAAAATGTCTAATCACGTTTAGCAGAAAGGTCGAGAAGGGAATCCTAACACCTCCGGTATCCAGCTGTTGAGGATATATGCCAATTGTATCCGCCGGGAGTTGGTCCATTGTCATATTATCCGTAGGAAGACGGGGACGAAGGTCATGGGGAATACCATATTCTACGATTATATTGTCTAGCTCGGATTGTGTCAGCTTAGACGTATGAATATGCATATCGAACTTCGGAACTACCGGAAGTTGGATAGCCTCGGTCGAGATAGGGTTACTCTGTTCTTCGGTCACTTGTTCGGCCATTACTAAAAGGATGCCGGAAGGGATATACAAATAATTACAGGGAAGAACGAGACGAACCTTATAAATTCGAAGAAGAAGAAGAAGATATTCCGGAGAGCGAAAGCAATGTAAAAAGTCAGAGAGATGTGTGAGAAAATAACTGTGGTAAAAAGCTTTTATATAGGCAAGGGAAGAAACCCTAGCAGGCTGTCAAACATCCCATCAGTCAGTAAAAGGTGACGTGGCTCAATCTTGCCCGTCCACGTCAATCTCGGAAGACGAGAATACACGGATGAAAGCCCATTAGACTGGTAGAACAGCCAAAAAAACCACAAATGTCATTAAAGCCCACCGCGAGGCATTTCAAAAAGTATATTTAGGAACATTACATACTCTCAAGTATTGCACCACCGGTTTTCACCCGGTAATCCAATACTGGGGGGGACATGTTGGCGCATATGTCCGGAAGACAGGCAGTCCGGCAACATCGCTGGCCGGACGGCATTGTCTAAACCGTCCGGACGACAAATGACAGTATCCAGTTTTTAAGGGATTCTCACCACGTGGCCTATCAACTAGGGTGACTATAGGCTTGCAAACAGGTAATATAGGTCTGCACGAACAGTATATCTACAGTAACGAAGGTACATAGTTGGGGTAGTATAAATACCCCAACACATTTAATGATTCGACAGATATAAATACACACACTTACATTAACCACTGCATTTATTGCCATCTTTACCCTCCAGCTTACTTTCACGCCGGAGCTTGGTCCTGGACATCATCCAGGGCGAGGCTAACGCGTGTTGCTTATTGTGCAGGAAGGAAGACTTATTCCCTCCGGCATCGTTGATCAAAGCAAGGCCCTCCAGCCTAACCGGATAGCGGGAATTTGCTTCAACACTACCACTTCTATATTTTTCTTTACGTTTAATGATAACATGTAACTCTACCTCTGTTCAACCTTTACCTTGTAAATGCTAGAATCTCCGCGACTCCGCCCTACAAACACATAAATTCCAAGAACACAACACCAACAAAAGAAATAAATAAATTATATATTTATATATATGAGGACTGAGGAGGAACTTAGAGCACTATCATTCATAACATGTGTTATTCTTTAACATCTGCCACGTCAGCGCCACACCAGTTTTAACATTTCACCTTAACTCACCCAAAAAACACCCACAATCATAACATCCCAAGTTAAACTTTAACATTTGATATTTTCAAATTCAACCCCTAAACTAAAACAAACACTTCATTTATTAAAAAACATAACCTTAACTTAAACATATTACAATACCAAATATAAAATAACTAAAAAAAATTACAACAAAAAAAAAATAAAAAAACATAGCAAATACTTATCGTCGCTCTCTTGTTGTTATTGTTGTCGTTCAAGATTCTTCTGCCAAACATGCTCCATAAGGTCCTGTTGGAGTTGGGTATGCGTTTTTCAGTCGTGTATTTCTTTTGCCTTACGACGATGAGTATCACATCTTTCGACCCATCTTCGTTGCCTCAAACTTGCTGACGGATTCACCCACACTTCGTTATAGTCACGTAATGCAAATTTTTGATCTTTTATTATCATGTTATGCAAATAATGCAAGAATACATGATTCTACGTATAGTGACAATTTCCATTTAACGTGCCGGTTGTTGTAGTATACCCCAACGTCCCTGAAGCACACCAAAAGCACGTTCAATATCCTTTCGGGCACTTTCTTGTTTCCTTTTAAATTACATATGTTTTTCGTCAGTTGTTTCCGAGAAGGATTTGACGAAAGTTGCCCACTATGGATAAATTCCGTCAGCCAAGTAATACCCCTGTTCGTACCTAGTTCCATTGACCATATACGGGGCTCTTAGGGCATTGTCAGAAAGAATGTCGTCGAATAACGGAGACTGGTCTAAAACATTAATATCGTTATTCGCCCCCACCATCCAAAAAAATGCATGCCAAATCCATAAATCTTGAGAAGCAACAGCTTCAAGCATAATTGTTGGGTATTTTTTATCACCCCTACCAAATTGCCCTTGCCAAGCCATTGACAATTTTTCCATTCCCAGTGCATACAGTCAATGCTACCAAGCATTCCCGGAAAACCATGACACTCTTCATGTTGTTGATAAATTTATTGAATGTCGGCCCATGTTTGTTTTCTTAAATACTCCGGCATAAACAAATCAATAATGCATTTGTTAAAATTATCAAGAAAATATTTTGAAGTATACTCACCCATTTGCAAGTATTCATCAAATGAATCGGGTGTGGTGCCATAAGCCAATTGGCGTATGGCAGGCGTACACTTCATTAGAACACTTAAACTCATTCGACTCGTAGCATCGGGTGTTTTCCTAAAGTAATTAAAATGATCTGGAATATTTTCGGAAGTATAAGATTCAATACCTTCGACTATTTGCAGGAATATTTTCCGGCTCATACGAAATCTTCTACGAAATTCCGGTTTGAATACTTACAACCTTCAACGAAATAGTCGTTACGCAGATGTTCTTCTGCAATCTCACGTTCACGATATATATGGGTACGAGCACGAGTACGAGGTTGAGATGCTTCTTCTTGTTCCAACTGTTGCTGATACTCATACGCGGCCGCCATAAATTGGAAGTCAGTTTCGTCATCAACGTCTGACCATTGCTGAGGAAATTCATCAAATTCATTCGGATCCATTGTGAACGAAGTTGAATTTGAATTATGGAAGTGTGAGAGGAAGTATATAAATTGTGAATTTGAATTATGGAAGTGTGAAAAAAATTGGTGTTTCAGTTGGGAATTTATAGTGGTAAAAAAAAGTTTTTGATTTTGTTTTTATAAAACTAGCCATTTGAAACCGGGGGGGGGGGGGGGGGGGGTTAGGTGTAAAATGAAATTTTTTTTAAACCCCAACGGCTAGTAGCTGTTAAGGGGGGTAAAATGATTTTTTTTTTCTTTTTAAGCCATCAACGCCCGTTAGCCGGTTAACATGGGACCTTTAACGCGAGATTAACGCCGGTTGTGGAATGGGTAACGCGGCTTAACGCCGTTTGGGCGTTGATGGATACGAGTGCTCTTAAAAGGGTGTCCTGGGATTGCTTTTCCTTTAAGGTTTTGATAGGCTAGGCACACTCGTGACCTCCAGCGACCTTTATTTTGCCTGCTATATCAGTTTTCTCTCTCCAAGACGACCTTTTTTTTTTAACAACAAAATTAAATTTCATTAATAATAAAACCATTACATAATAATTCAAATAACATTAAAACATTACAATAATAATTAATAACTTAAACTAATATTCTAAGTTATAATGCCTTGATTTCTTCCTTCATCTCCAACAGCTTATGTTGTTGTATTGGGGCAAAGATGGATCGATTACTGAATTATAGAATAAGATATCTTTGTCCCATTTCTTTTGTTCAGCTAATTCAAGTTTTTGACCTTGTATTTCTAGTTTCTCCCTTTTCAACAACGTTGCTTCCCGACGCGCCACCTCTACAATATCCAACTATCGATTCTTCAACTGTATATAGGAGTCTTGGTGGGCATTCTTTTTTCCTTATTTTACCGACTTCAAGCTCGAAAAAAAATCGACTAACGCATCAATAAATGAAGATTTCTCACGACAGGAGGCGGATGATTTCTTCTTTAGCTTGGTCACGACCAATTAGTCTCTCTTCTCGAGTCTCTTCCTTACACTCATCCGCTTCATCGTTCAAATTGAAACTACCTTGTGCTGACCCCGAGGTGGTTTCATAAGTCTTGGATTTTTCTTTAACCCTTTATGTTCTTGTAAAAAGTAGGCATCTCAACTTCCTTCCAAACAGCATGATCCATCAAAATGTTCCAACTCGGCTCCAATGTAAAGGGATGATTATACACCAATTCGTATTCTGCACACGATTTTTGATACACAGTGAGGTCTCTCAAACCACTTTCGTGATTCTGTTATCGATAATGGCAAAACATCCACCAATTATAGGGCGAACCCTATTTTTCTATTTGCTAAGGATCGAGTCGTACCCTTTCGTTGAACCAATTCATTAAAAGTAATCAATAACTGCCTGCCAAAACCCTTACTTTGCATAGCGTTTCCTCTCTTGCTATTTTTCGACACATGACACTAAGCTTTGTACAACGCAACATCTTCCGTCGTTGTCCATATCGACGGCTTCTTGTTATCCTTCTCTTTGTTATCATTCTTCTTGGCCTTTGAAGCTCGTTTCAAAGGCTTCTTAGACGGGTGACATCTCTTCGACAGAAAAGTCGTCTTCAACTCGGGTCAAACCGTGAACTGAACCGTGAGCCGAACCGTGACCCTTAGAATAATATTGACTCAAATAATTATCTTGACCATACGTTACACCAAAACCTTGACCCGAACATTGATCCGCATAATAATCTTGAGTATGCATTAACTGCTCAAAATCCATATCAAGATTAATACGGTTAACCGGAGAATACGGTTGATGATTTGATTGGGAAGACGTCGACGAATCCATTGTAGGACGATACAATCCATTTGGTGATTGGAAATAAGATTGTTGTTCATTATTATACGGTGGGTTAAATGGACAATTTTGATTAAAAAAAAGAAAAAAAAGACATGTTTTGATTTTGTGGTGGTTGTGGTACTTGTGAATCATATGATATTCAAAACCGGAGGATCGAAGGTGAATGGGTGGTGATACACCGGATAATCGGAAATTTGGATACGGTGTTAAATGTGGAATGGTTTCTTTGCATTCGAGATCATGAGGTTTTTGATCATACATGGTAAAATGAATATCATAAGTAGTTTGAATTGTAGTTTGAGTGGCGTATTTATAGTGTTAAAGTAACGTTATTATTATTATTATTTTTTAATATGAATCAAACGGTTAGTTGTGTGGGTAAGTGGGAAATTTTGTAGCTTGTGTTTGTATAATAAAAATTGCCCGGCGACCGACGATGACTGACTAGCCACATCGGTGTCTACCGATGATTGATCGGCTCGAATCGGTCATCGATCGATCGAGTGCGCCCAACTTAAGAAGCTTAATAATAAGCAAATTAGATTAATGAAGGTTTAATTTGTGGATAAACAGAAAAAATAAGTAATCTCAAACATCCTCTAAATAATCTATTCATCCACGCAGTCAAGAGACATATGAGTTGACATTCACGCTTAAGCTTAAGAAAATATAATTATCATGAAGCAATCAATCGAAAACAAAGATAATAGCTAGAAAACTTTTTCTTAATATATTGACATGAAAGGTAGCTGAATATATTAATCTTAATTTGTTTATAATGTTGTATGATCTCAATCAATCATTTTAAACTTAACATGATAAGAATAAGATGCAATAACTGCATTAACACCAAACTAACCGAAACAATACCTATTAAGCAACTTACCAAGGGTGGTGGTAGTCATGATCTCATGTCTCACTTATGCCTTACCGGTCATCACCCATCAATAATATCATTCCACCTCATTCATGCCTCTTTCATGCCTCACCATAATTTTTTAGTGGCAACCATGATCTCATGCTTCACGTACCTAATCCAAACACAAATCATTTCACAAAACCACTTCCACTCTTTCATGCCTCAACGGCAATACATGCCGAGGGAGTCCATGCCGAACCCATGCCTCACTGGTGGCGGCGGTGTTGCCGCTCGGCATAGGTTGAAACCGTGGCATGCCGTCTCCATTGCGACCCCCCTAAGTAATCATTATAGATAGAAACATAAGAACCCTTACTTTATCATCACAAAAATCATTTTCAATCTATATGATTGTATCATTGCAAAAATTATTATTTTAGCATTATTACGACAAGCTAATTAACTTCTTTTACATATAATTAATCTAGTAGACTATAAACACACATAGAGAATTCCTTTGTAAACATCCGACCATATCCAAAACCAAGAAATTAAGTCCAAGACATAAAAATTGAGAAAACTAACACCAAAAACGCCAGCGATGACCACTACAATTTTGTAGGCAGTTTTCATAAAGATCACCATCATCATACCCGTACAAATGACCAGTTCCACACTTTTACTCAGAGTCAATTTAATTACACTATTATTAATGAATTAAAATTTACTAACTCTATCCCAATATACTTTCTTCTCCTATATAACCATTCAATTCAAAATACTCACTATAAGGGAGGGAGGAGTGGAAGTTTCTTACCCTAATACCCTAAGGGTGCCACATCACCTCTATCCAATAAAAACCTTACAACTCAAAACTACCCCAATACTACCCTAACACTACCCTAACTAGTGGGAGTGGTACCCTAGTACCCGAATTCCATTTTTTTTAAATACATAAAATCACATACAATATTTAAAATAAAAACATACCATTTCATTAAAAAAAATACATATTATTAAAAATAAAAACAAATTAGAAAAAGTAAAATATAAATATGAATATACTAGAAGGTTTAAAATGTAAACATGTACATACTACAAGGTATAATATATAAAATGTCCATGTTTAGCGGCAAAACCAAACCATCTCCATGTCCCACCTGCAAAACCAAACCATCTCCATGTCCATGTTTAGCTCTTCTCCATCTCCACCTGCAAAACCAAACCAAAAAAAAAAAGACAAAAGAAAAAAAAAATACAAACACAAACGGGTACCCTTGCGAGCTCGGAGCTCAAATTCTTTAACAAAACCAAGTACCCGCACTACACGGAATGGTGTAGCCGAGCGGGTTCACGAGCTCGCTTGGCAACCCGAGCTCCACTCCGTCAGGCCTAAGGTTGATATTTGATCCATCTCCATATCCTTGGACACTTAAAGAAACCTATATTTAATTAGCAAAGATCTAGCTTAGGGTTTTGTTTCATCGTATCTCATCCCACTGCATATATTAAGGTAGTAATTTAAAATAGACTAAAATACACCGTTGGTCCCTATAGTTGGCACGACGCATCGCGATGGGACAAAACTCGCCCTTTTCATCGTCGGGGGTCCCTATTTCAAGGTTTATACTCGCTACAAGTCCTTTGACCATTTTGCCGTTAGTCAAGGACATCTTATGGCGTTAGATTTGTCTTTAGTCCAAGGGCACTTTTGTCATTTCCATATTTCAACTAAAAATTTCCTAATTATTGCCACATGTAATGTAACCCTCTTCCCGCCCCAATAAACACATAGTCTGTATTATCATTCGTCCCAAAACTTTCGTTACAAGAATTATCAGAATTCACAAACCCTAATTAAACCCTAATTGAAAGTCACAAACCCCTGTTTATCAATCATAAAACCGAAACATGGACTTTACTCTATGGAAAGTAAGAAGACAGTTAGGTTATCCAGTTCATGATACCGTCCTATACGACTCTGCTAAGAAGAAATACGGTACTGTTTTTTTTTTATTACAATCATTGGAATTTGTAATTGTGGTATTTATTATTTTCCAATTAAGTTTTTAGAATGCTTTAAACATATATTGACATGTTTTCAGGTGGTAGATCTAATATGTTTAGTATGAGGGTTCATCACAATGGTGTCTTTAAATACTGGCCTGGTAGAATATACGTTGGAGGTATGGAAAGTTTAGTTGATTTGGTTGATGTTGATAGTGTGTCAGTTGAAGAGTTGGATGTTCTTATGTATGAATTGGGTTATGAGCTCGGTTCAAAAAATTACTATTACTTTGTTAAGCCTGGTAGTAATTTAGATGATGGTTTGTATAGCTTAAGTGAGAGTGCTAATTTAGAAATATTGACAGATCTTGTTGATGACCATAAGATGATAGAGGTTTATGTTGAAAATGGTAAGACAACATTGGACCTTGATCAAATGTCACCAAAGTCAATTAGGACAGTTATTGCTGATGTGGATGCAACAAAGAAAAAGGCAGCTCTTGCTATTGTTCCATATTGCTCAAAAAAATTGTTCTTAGAAAACATTGTTAATAAGTATGTGGTAGAGGATATATGTGAGGTTACACATCAACCTTTGGGAGTCAATACTTTGGTACAATCTAGTCAGATGCCAGAAACACAACCCTTGTTTCTATCTGTAGAGGTCTGTCATACTGAAGATGTTGTAGGTGATGTCAACCAGCATATAGATAAACGTGTTGAGCATATCCAAATAGATAGTCCTGAAGAGGTATCTCAAAACGATCAAGAGTTAGGTCATCATGAGGAGGAAACATGTAATCCTGTGGATCATATCCAAAAAGGTAAATCTGTGCAGGTTAGTGAAATCGATGAAGCTGTAAGTGATGACAATGTGAGTGAGATAGACACTTATATGAGTGACGATGATGATATTGAGAACAATGGTGATGGAAACACAGTTGTCGATGAGGCTAATACTTTTGAGAAGCCTGATTTTGATGTTAATATGTTCAAAGTGACCGAGACTACAGAGTTACCATCTATAGGTACCACCAGCCAGCTACCACATGATTTTTTAAGAAAAATGAGTTGGATCTGTTAGATGATAATGATTTTGCAAGTGGTTCTGAGAATGAGGATGACTATCTTATTAGGAGGAACAAATTGAGGGCATACAAGAAATAAAAGTTATGTGAGGTAGCACAAACAGAGGACGAATTTTTTTTTCTGTGGTCAAAGTTTTGTAACTGAAAAAGAAGTGAAAGATAGGATCTACCTGCTTTCAATAAAGACTAGGAGGAAATTGCAACTAATTAAGAATGACAAACAGAGAATTAGGGTTAGGTGTCTTGGACAAATACTTGTTTGTGGAATAACCGAAGGTTCAGGGCTGGGAAAAGCCCCAAAGAGGAAAAACGGTCCGATAACTAGAGGCCTTGGTAGGGATGTATATTTGCGAACACGCAAGGAGCAAGCAACAGATTGTCCATGGTTGTTGTATGTAGCCAAAAATACAGATAAAGATGTATGGATTGTTCGAACTTTCAGGGATGAACACAAATGTTTGCAATCAAGAGACATTAAAGCTTGTGACTACAAGTTTCTTTCGAAGCAAATAGTTGACCAAGTTCAATTCAATCCAGATATTCCAATCAGGGCTGTTCAAGATCAGCTCAGTAAACAGTTTTAAGTTCAGGTGTCTATGCAAAAAGCATTAAGGGCAAAAAACAAGACAGAAAATGAGATTAGAGGTGATCATAAGCATCAATACTCCATTTTAAGAGACTATGTTGAAGAGTTGCAGAAAACTAACCCAGATACAACAGTTAGGATAAGTGTACAAACTGCAACAGATGCAACAAGTCCAACCAGAGTTTTCAAGAGAATGTATGTATGCTTAGGCGCTTTGAAGGAAGGATATAAAGCTTTTCAAAGAGAGTTGTTGGGGTTAGATGGTGCTTTTATGAGGGGTCCTTATCCTGGCCAGCTTCTTACAGCAGTCGGTATAGACAGCAACAATGGAATATACCCTGTAGCCTACGCGGTTGCAGAAGCTGAAAGCAAAGACTCATGGATTTGGTTTCTTGAATGTCTAAGAGATGATCTTGACTTGCAACCAAACTCAAACTACACTTTTACCATTTAGTTTATTAGATTCACTTGTATTTTCGTTAAATGCAAGTTTTATTAGTAAGGAATTGATGTTTATTTGTGCAGGGTATCATTCCAGCGTTAGCAGAAGTATTCCCTAGTGCTGAACACATATATTGTTTGAAGCACATCCATGATAATATGAAATTGCAATGGAATGCTAAAGCATACAAGGAACATTTGTGGAGATGTGCATCAGCAACAACCGTCCAACAATTTGAGGCAGCCATGCTGGCATTCAAGAGTTTTAGCGAACCTGCCCATGCTTGGTTAACTAAGATACCACCAACCCATTGGTCAAGGTCGCATTTTTCATTTATCTAACCAAATCTATGTCTACTTGTACATCTTTTGTTATACGACATTTTTCAGGTACCTAACCAAACATGTTATAGGGAGGGCTCATTCTGATGTGCTACTTAATAACATGTGTGAGGTGTTCAATGGGAAACTAGTGGGAGGTAGGCACCAACCCATCATTACTGCTTTGGAATACATTAGAGAGTACTGTATGAAAAGAATAGTGAACGTTGTGAATGTGATTCAAAAGTGTGCCGGACCTTTAACACCAAAGGCAACACTCATGTTAGATGCAATCAAGAAAGAGGCTTATAAGTACACTGCTTTACGGGTTGAAGGAGAAAAGTATGAGGTCAGTGGATGGGGAGACAAGTGTACTGTGAATGTTGAAGCTAGGGCTTGTACATGTAGAAGATGGTAGCTTACAGGTATGCCATGTAAACATGTTGTTGCTACCCACCGGTGTATGAGGTTGAATGGAATGCAAATAGGATCTGTTGAATCATGGGTGCATCCATGTTACTTGCTTAAGACTTGGGAAGAAACTTACAAACACCACATCCAACCAATAAATGGTTATGAGCATTGGTATAAGTCACAGGTGCCTACAACCATTCTTCCACCTAAACATCATAAACCATTAGGTAGGCCACGAAAGAAAAGAACCAGGGCTTTTACTGAAAATGATAATAGTGACAAAACCAGTAACTTGTCACAGTCTAGTAAGAGTGTGGTTTGTGGTATTTGTGGCAATGTTGGACATAACAAGAAAACATGTCTTGGGCAAGGAGGTGTAACAAGAAGTCAAGGCAACAGTCTCAAAAAGCAGGTTCATCCCAGCCAAAAGTTACAGCAAAGAAGAAGGCAAAGGTTACAGATGACAACTATGAAGGTAATGATCAACCAAGTGTGGTCCAGTCTCAATCTGGAAGTCAAGTTGATGCTGCTTCTGGTGGGTCTCCAAAACAATTTTGGACTAAGACCAGGATTATAGCAGTAAAGCTTTCTTCACCACAAAAAAATGTTGTTTAACCATATGAGAGCCTATGTTGTCCATCGAATATGTATTCCCCTAAACATTATTTGCTGTGTTTAAACAATGTATGTTTCTGAACTTTGTAGACTACAAAATTTTATGCATTTGGAAATATATCCATTTGCGTCATGTATGAAATCATGTCATGTTTGTGTATGGGTTAAATTGTGTTTTTATTGTATTGTTTTTATAGAGTCTTCATACATCTGTGTTTTGAGTTGGATACTGTTATTCTATTATCAGAAACACTAATGAAGGATCAAAGATGGATGAACAACACCATATCAAGTTTATGTTGATACTCAGAAATGGTGTCGGTTCACCCATCCTTGAGACATCATACGTCTATGAATCTTGGATCTGTTGAACTTGGATTTGTGTTTTGTGTTTGGTTACCATTATTCTATTATCACAAACACTAATGAAGGATCAAAGATGGATGAACAACACCATATCAAGTTTATGTTGATACTCAAAAGTGGTGCCATACATCCATCTTTGAGACTTCATACGTCTATGATCTAGGATCTGTTGAACTTGGATCAGGGTTTTGAGTTGGATCCGGTTATTCTATCATCACAAACAGGAATGAAGGATCAAAGATGGATGAACAACACCATATCAAGTTTATGTTGATACTCAAAAGTGGTGTCTGTTCATCCATCTCAGATCATTCATCCATCTTTGATACTTGGATCTGGGTTTTGAGTTGGATACGGTTATTCTATCATCACAAACAGGAATGAAGGATGAAAGATAGATGAACAACACCATATCAAGTTTATGTTGATACTCAAAAGTGGTGTCTATTCATCCATCTCTCATCATTCATCCATCTTTGAAACTCGTATCTCTGTTATGAGTTTGGCCATTTGTGTGGCAAGTGATATATAAATTCTTGGGGCAAAAGACCTACTAGTAAAGGCAGCACAATATAAGGACCAAAGCATAAAAGAAATATAGTAACACTGTACAAGGACCAAACATTATACACCAAAAGACTATTCTTAGTCAACCTACACTAAGGGGGTGTTTGATAACCACTTAATTGAATGATTAAGTATATATCTCCTATTCGGTCAGTGAATACTTTGTTTGGTAAAAAAAAATAGACAATGGATGGTTCAATTCAAAACTGGGTGGGCCAACGTCAAATAGATATCCTCCCATTCAGCACCTAATATTTATGGAATAACTTCTTTTTTCATGTCTATGCAACCTTATGACAATTAATGAGGTTTTCTTTTTTAACCCATTTATACGAATTATTTTTTATCAAACAAATAAGAAGGTAAGACTAATTGAAAATTATTAAAACACGTATTTCATGTAACTAATTTTTTATTTGAAGTTAATAAACTAGTACTGTATGATATGCTTATTTAAAATTGTTTCATTTACCTAACTTTTGTTAAATTAAAATCTCCATCACGTCAAAAAAATTATGAAATTACATGCTTTATGTAGCGCAAAATCATATAAAAAAGATGTCGATCTAGTAATTTTATTCTTTTTTTCAAATCTCCATCATGTCAAAACATTTATCAAATTATATATATTTTACGTAGTGCAAGAACATAAAAATAACATAAAATAAAATAAGTCACCCCGGTAATTTAATTCTTTTTGTTTTTTCTCATTTCGAAATGGTTGCCAACCAATCAGTTTCATTCAGAATCAATCATTCAACAACATTGTATCATTCAGCACTTTTGATTCATTTAATGCTAAATCATAGTTTTTATCAAACAACCCCTAAAACTTCTAAAACACAACTAGACCATCTACCACCGCTTCAAAATACTAAAACCAGTACCTATCTAAACCCTATAGAAGAACCATAGAAAAAACAAGAAGATGACCATCCAAGACAACACACAAAAGTTCCTGAGACGACAAACTTTCTCCTTCTCAACAAGGAGATCGGCCAAGGCTGCTTGGTGAGCAGCCTCTAGCTCGTTTGCCCGGTCACCAGCGTTGACCGCCTCCATAGTCTCATAAACGAGGGCGGCTTCGTATTCTTGTAATGCCGCCTCATTCCTGTAGATTGTTCTCTGCAAGTAGATGATCACATCTCTTGCTCTCCTTTGGATGGGTGGATCGTACCACCCTATGAATGGACATGTTGTAACCTATAATTGATAATCAAAATGTTAGCATCTGCTTGCCTCATAAACACAAACTAAACTCACTTGTATAAAATCACAATTATAATAAAACAGATAGACTATCATAATCAACACATTTTAAGGTAAACCACTACATGCAAACTTTAATACAGTATGAAATAAAATTAAGTGTCCCAACCTGTCTTGGACAGGCATAGAACCTCCTGCCGGGGTTCGTGTTGTTCCAGCATGTTCTAATGATGGCCCTTCTGTTGCATGAACACACCACCATTTTTCAGATTTTACCGTCGGTGAAGAAGATAAGATTTTAGTTGTTAGGAAAGATAAAGGATGAGTGGTGATAAAATGTTCCTTTTATTAGCCAGGTTTTACTGTAGCGCCGCTGGTTAAACAAGTGGGTTGGCACGGTAATTAATGGACAGTGGTAAAATGACAAAAGTGCCATTGGACTAAAGACAAATCTAACGCCATAAGATGTCCTTGACTAACGGCAAAATGGTCAAAGGACTTGTAGCGAGTATAAACCTTGAAATAGGTACCCCGACAATGAAAACGGCGAGTTTTGTCTCATCGCGATGCGTCGTGCCAACTATAGGGACCAACGGTGTATTTTAGTCATTAAAATATTAGACTTTAAAAGTCAATGTGTTATTGATGAAGTTTTTCAAAGTATAAAGAAACAAACTACGAGATCATGGGCACCCACTGCCATTTATGTGCTCTAGTTTAGATATAGTTAAAATAATTATAAAGATGATAGATTAGAAGTCTTCATATTAGACTAAAAATTTATAAAGTTATAGCTGAGAGTCTTCAGAATAATCTAAATAATTTGAAGAAAAAAAAAAGTCTAGCTAGTTAAGAGAGTGTTCATGGAGTTGGTAGAAAACTTCTTTCACTTCAATACAGTATATCATCACATGTTAATTAGTTTTTTTTTTTTTTTTTTTTTTTTTTTTTTTTAAATAAAACTTTATATAAACCAAACTAAGAACAGAACATATCAATCCTCGATAATGAGGTGAGTTCAGAAGGAAACGAAACATCCCACAAAATACATTGATTCGAAGAAAATGCTACTTGAGAAGTCCAATAAGCAGCTTGATTGTTTACTCGACTAGTCCATGAAAAGCCAATTTGCAGGTTCTTCGACCATGTACTACTTTCATAATTATGTATATTTGATCATTTGGTAAAGCCGCTATAAAGAACTTAAAACCAAATGGGTTAATAACCTTTTAAAGCACCATACTTGTCAAGAACGGCAATTCTGCGTAGCGAACTAAAAAAATAACTCTTTTAGACATTAAATTTGACATTTTTGTCTTTCTTTAAGTATTATGACCATATTATGACCATTTTACCCTTTCTAATTTTTTTTTGAAATACTTTTTTTTTTTCGAATTTTTTTTTCCAAAATATATTTTTTTAATTTTTTTTTCGAAATGCTTTTTTTTTGAAAATTTTGAAATTTTTTTTCGAATTTCTTTTTTTTTTTGAAATTTTTTTCGAATGGTAAAATGGTCATAATGTGGTCATAATCAATAGTGAGTACTGAAAGGAAAGCGAGTTGTGAGGAATCTCATGGTTGGACTGTGAAAACCGAAAAGTCGGCGTATGAGTTTTACGAGGATTCATGCAAACTGGATATAATGATTGGCCATTTGAGGCTATGATGATTAATTTGGATATGTTTGGATAGAATCTATCAAAACTGAGATTGTTCGTATCTTGGTGGGGCAACTTAGTAAGTTTGAAGCCATGGCGTATTGATATTTTTTTAGATTCTTTGCAGACATGAGCCTAATCAAATCAGGCATTTTGAGTTTCAGCATCAAAAGTGCTTGGTTGAGTTCGAGATGCATATAACAATAAGTTGGCTGGTAAAGAGTTTGTTTTGGGTTTCTCTCATGTGGTTTACTTCAAATGTTTGATATTCTATTTCTTCAAGCTTTTAGTTTCTCATTGTAATGGGTAACTTACTTTCATATAATTGCATTCTAAGGTGTAGGACGAAAAGTGCTTGATCGAGTTCATGAAACTTATGAGAGTTTGGTTGCCAGAGTGTTTGTTTTTCGTTGTTTGATGTTGATTTGTTTTAGATGGAGTAATTATGATGTGTCTTCAGGGTGTTTGGATTTTTGTTTGTTGCGTCTTTTAGTTTGCTAGTGAATTAGGTAGGTTTTATTGGTGTCATCGTAGTTCAGGGTGCGATTAGGTTAGCGGATATCATTGTGTAAAACTAAACATTAACTAAAAGTGTTCCACTACTAGAAAACAGGGCAACACTGATAGATTTATGAATACAAATCCGTCAGCAATTATTGATGGAATTGTCGACGGATTACCGACATAGAGTGTTGTTGACGGAATACTGACATATTTATGACGGATTATCGACGTAAATTCCGTTGGGTATTCATCACTAAATATTGACGAAATAACGACGGGTGAGATGTTATTTCTCCTTCACAAAAATCGACGGATTAGTGACGGAGGATTATATGTCGGTATTCTGCTCCAATAACAGTGACAAATTATTAAAGGAATTTGTGATATTCATAAATTTTAATGCAATACACTTATCTTTGGGTAAATGTTAATCGTAAATATAGTATGGTGGACTTAAAATACAAGTTAGTGTTGCACATTAACCACCTGTATATTATGCATTTCAATATGTTCAAGTGTATTAGGCCTCGTATCCTTTAATAACAAGGCATCTTAAAGATTGGCGGGTGATTGTCAAGACAAAGCCAAGGGAATTATTTGATTTAGCGCCAAGTGTTAATGACGTTGCAGATAATGATAATGTGGTTGCAGAGCGTTTTTTTAAAGAAACGTGCAAATGAGAAAAGTGGGCCTCTTTATTTCGTCATTGAAAGGAGGGATACAAGAAGTTGGTAATACGACTTATGTAGAAGGCAGTGACAAGAAAAAAGAGTTTGAAGACGTAGGTTATGATTGAGATGAGTATGTAGATGATGAACTAAGTTTGTCCGATCATCCTCTTGCCTTACGATGATTACTTTGTCTTGTGTGTGCATATTGAAATGTGATCCATATTGTTATAAACGGATCGAGGAATACACTTTGGGAGTAAGGATCAAATAAGAAATAAAAGTAAAATGAGAAGGATGAGAAATAACCACAACCGCACATTTCAGATGCACCTACAAAACACAGATGCATCTCCCATGAAATTCTCATTCTTCATTTGAAATATGTAGTTGAAAACATTTTTCATTCTTCTTATTTTTATGTTTCTTCTTAGTGGATCCATTCCCTATACTTTGGTACAAATTCGTTTGACACAATCTATACATATCTATAGTTCTATATAAAGTGTTTGAGACTTTATATAAAAAGAAGGCTTGAAAATATTAAGATTATACACTTGCCTTTCATGAATCTTTATGTTGGTTTCTAAGCATTACAAGTTCTAAAATTATGTTTGTAACTATTTGATGCATAAATACATTAATTCAACACATATAATTAATGATATTATTAAGGGCAAATGACAAAAAAAATGTATCAAACTTGACACTTTATATGATTGTTTGTAGCTAACTATTTTTTTTCTTATTGTATGTACTGAACTTTCAAATTTCGATCATTATGTGTATCTTGTGACTATTCTGCCAAGTAAAATGACCATTTTACCCTTTGAAATTTGTAAAATTTAAGGGTAAAATGGTCACAAAATACACACAATAAACGATTTTTGAAAGTTCAGTACACACAATAAGAAAAAAAATAATTGGCTACACACAATCATAAAAAGTGTCAAGTTCGATGCATTTTTTTGTCATTATTAAAATACAATCATTCAAAAGTATAATTAATATAACACATGATACAAAATAATAATGCATAAATCATTTGTTTTTTCTTCTTTAAAACACCCATCGAATAAAATTTACAAATCATTAATGATATTATTAAAATACCACTCACTCAAAAGTTCAATTAATAAAACACATGGTATAAAACAATAATGCATAAATTATATCATTTTTTTTTCTTCTTTAAAACACCATTAAAGGAAATTTACAATTCATTAATGATATTATTAAAATAGCCTAACTCAAAAGTACAATTAATTATCTTATTTATTTTATTTTTCAAATCAGCCACTAAATGAAATTTACAATTCATTAATACTAAGTGAGTACCCGTGCCTAGCGGCATCGGTTTCTAGCGGCAGACAAGTAACGATATGCGATATTGTGGTAAGTGTTTCGTATAACGTTCAAAATAGAATGTGAAATGATCAAAATGTAATTACAAACGGTTGTAACATGTGATAATTCAACTCTAGCAAAAATTTAACATATATCAAACGACATATAAAAATATTTAATGAAACTTAAAATAAAACATTACATCAAATTATGAAATATTAACTAACAACACACATTACTCGTCGCGCAAAACTTCTTGATACACGACATTTGAGGTATAGATTCCTGCTTGACGGAACTCTTTGACTGGTTTTACCAATACCTTTGTTGTTCTTTGAGATATCCCTCTAGACAATGCCACATAAAGCTGGCCATGAGAGAAAACAGAATCTGGCAAATAGACACCCACATTTGGAATTTTTTGGATCTGAGCTTTATTAATAGTCATCGCAAAGCTAAGGCGCATGGGGAATTGTGTTCTCTTTAGATTGAAAGGAAACATGTCGTCTTCAGATGGAGCAAGAGGAATTTTTGGCAAGAGCACTCTAACTCCAGCGTGCTGTCCCACAGCAATCTCAGCATTAATGACATTAGTTGCAAATTGGTCAAGCATGTTGACATCTTGATTTTCTGGAACAAATACTTCATGTGCGACCGTGTTGTCAATATTCATCATGGAAGCCCTAATGAGAAATTGTAACCCGAAGTAGATTGAGACATTGTCTACGGTATTTATAAGAATATACTTTCCTGTGATCTTGTATATAAGGTAATGAATATATGTTTAACTTATATAAGATGATATAGGTTTTTAACTATTATATACTTGTATATTTTGTAAAAAAAATTGAAAACGATATCGCATATATAAATAAAAACGAAGTGCAATTAAACAAACATGTAAGGAGAAACCAAGATCATTTTTACTATAAATAATTACAGACCACAAAGACGTATTCAAGATCCTTGTATTAACAAACCAAAAAGTAACTAAAAAAAAGAAACAAACATGCCAACTAATCAAAGTTAAAAATAAAAATAAATAAATAAAACAAACATGCAACACTTTCGAACTCACATTTCATCACCAACTAATGAAAGTTAAAAATAAACAGGAAGAACACAAAGATCAACAACTATCACTTTCATTTGATGGAAACGAAACTAAGGAAAGAAATACATCATTTATACTTATTGTAAAACGGGATGTTTTAACAAAAACCAAAAACATAAATTTTAATCTTCATCACTCTCACTTTGATCAACCAAACAATAAATTCGCTTCAGACCAATATTGATGGGTTGAATCGTTTCTTCTTCTTCTTCCTCATCTTCGTCATCACTTGGTCATCCCAATTTCAATTAATCAGATGATGATTGTAAAAAGGATTATGATATGGGGGAGGGGGATGAAGCTATAATAAAAAAAAAAAAAAAAAAAAAAAAAAAAAAACAAGCAAGATGTGTCAATGCACATTACAAAGAGTATCAAGTGCTTAAGATCATTAAAAAATTTGATTGCTAACCTCAATATCATCATCAACATTCTTTTGATTTTGCATCTCCATCTTTTTCTTTTCCTGTAGTGAGATACGAACCTCTCTTGAGGGTTGTTTATATACGCAATAGGCAATAGGTAATAGGCAATAGGCAAAGCTCATTTTGATTTTTCCCGCTTTGTACATTAGGGATTGGAAAATTGAAATTGAAAGGCAACATTTAAGATGAAATCATAGACGCATATCATGGTTTTTAAAATGAAAGTTTCGATACAGCGATGAGATAGAGTTGACTTGATATCATGGTTTTAAAAATGAAATCATAGACATTTGACCCTTTTTAACACATTGATAATCATGGTTTTAAAATGAAAGTTTCCATGCATAGACGTTTGACACTTTCAATATTAATTTTGACATTTTAAAATGAAATCATAGACTTGTACTAAAGACGTGTATTTCAATTTTAGTTTTGATATTTTGAAAGGTTTTAAAAATTTTGACTTTCAATATTCAATTTTCAAGTTTTTATTTTTTCCCTTTGACCATTTTTACATTTTATGTAGTATAGATATAGATTATTTATTAAAGACTAAAATATATGGTTGGTCCCTAAACTTGTCAATCCGCTTCGCGTTGGGACAAACCTGGGCATTATCATCGCCACAGGTCCAAAACTTGGGTTTTTAATGCCAAACTAGTCGCTTGACAAAGTCAATGTCTGATTTTTGTTTTGTAGTCGATGGTATTTTAGTCCATACATATTTATACTTTGATAACACATTTATATTTTAGCCCTTCATCTTTATTTGTTGTCGTCAACATCATCCTCGTCATCATCTCCCCAAGAACATCAGGCATTTGCAAGAGAATTACTTGCAGGTACAGTTCTTCGACATTATTAGTTCTGTTATTGAGCAACAAATGTACCCAAATTATTGTAACACTATTCAGGCTTCTACGAATACAACAAAGTCGACATTATTATGCAATAAGAAAAAAAATCAAATCATCATAAACATGAACAAAGACCCTTGCAGTTCTGGCATGTTTTTCATTAGGATATGTTTCAGTAAAGAAGAAACACATGATACAACTTAATGAGCAACAAATGTACCCAAATTATTAACCATTTGTGCTGGTGGAGTTTCTTTATTTCGTTTTATGTAATATGACAGATGCAGTGAGCAAATGATATTCATAAGTCCACACTATTCAAAGCAGTGTTATGTCTGCAATTTTCATGGGTGATGAAGGGAATACACATGTACCTCTTCTACGATATTGAAAACCTTTAAAAGTTAAAACCAAATGTACAAAAATGATTGAACAAGCCCCAACAAGCATTCCGTATATTCCACCTATCCATGATCAGAAATTGGAGGACCCAATATCATCTATATGTACATGACATAATGACGAGGAAAAAATTACCACCACAGGTGAAAAGGGGTTCGGTGTGGTATTACATTGATAACACTTTTTGGTGTGGTAAGTGTTGCCACATCTTGTGATTTAACTTGAGTAGCCGATATTGAGGAGTATATTTAGTAACCGAAGTGAACAAAGAATACTATACTAACATAAATGAACAAAATCACAAAGTACAATGAAGCGCGTGTGTATCAGCTAGTTTTTTAAACTCATCACAACTCGTTTTTTACCAACAAATCAGGTGATTCTTTTTATTCTTGAACATGTGCTTTTCACATGAAATCTGTTTATAATATGTTTAAGGAATCAAATTGGTCAATGGATTGCACGCAATAAGCCCAATTCTAGTTTAAATTAATCTTATAATATATAAACTTCATTAGTACATGTATATGCCAGCAATAACTTAGTTGACTTTGATACAAGCTGCATCTTTTGAATATTAAACTGGAATTATACAAGTAGCAAGTGGATATATAAAAATCCCTTGACAACGAGCGGAATGATTTCTTTCCTACTTTTGTTATTGTTACATGATGTGCTGATGACTCAAGATGATCAGCTTGTATATTCCTTTCTAACATGCTCTTGTTAAATATTGAAAAGGCTTTTTTCTTGGATGCTATTAAAACATGGATGTAAAACTTTTCATGGTTATTAATTTATATTCCTATCGAAGAACTGTACCTGCAAGTAATTCTCTTGCAAATGCCTTATGTTCTTGGGGAGATGATGACGAGGATAATGTTGACGACGACAAACAAAGATGAAGGCTAAAATATAAATGTGTTATCAAAGTATAAATGTGTATGGACTAAAATACCCTCGAACACAAAACAAAAATCAGACATTGACTTTGTCAAGGGACTAGTTTGGCATTAAAAACCCAAGTTTTGGACCTGTGGCGATGATAATGCCCATGTTTATCCCAACGCGAAGCGGATTAACAAGTTTAGGGACCAACGGTGTATTTTAGTCTTTATTAAAATACCTCCTCATTCAAAAGTAGAATTAATATACTTCATAGTTCATGGTACTAATGCATACATCATTTTTTTCTCTTTAAATACCGGCTAAATAAAATTTACAAATCATTAAGCAGATCGTACAAAGCAATATTTCATATAGTTAGACTTTTTGACACCATGTTTCTGGACTACGCAACGGACCACCATTTATGACCATAACTTAACAATATAAACACCACTAGATGACGCCAAAAATCGCTACTTTAGAACACCCTTTATGTTTAAATGTTATATAATATTACACATCTAAAACAACTAGCAATAGCGGTGACAACCGTTTTGTATCGTCATTGCATCGTGATGCATGGGTTCTTTGTCATTTTTTTTAATGAAATATTGTGCGATAAAATTGTTCCATAAAGTTATCGCCGTGCATTAAGCTAACATCATGAAAAACATATAATCGACAATATTGCTCACTTAATTTTTTGATTACAGGGTGCCAATCGCTGCAACGCGTGGTACTATGCTATAAAAGATTTTCATAATGTTACTAAATGCATAAACAAGAAAACAAGACAATTTCCAATTAAGAACCTTTACTCTACTTAAAATTCCTTTTCTTCTTCTATAAAAGCAATCCATCAAAAAAAACTTTGCGATAACCGAAAAATATAATCTCATGAGTAACTGCTGCCACAATACACGACTACCCGCATAGTTAATTTTAACCGGTTATCATAAACAAAATTATATAAAAAAATGTGAAGCTAATAAGAAAATTGTAGATATTTTTGAGACCCAAAAACATTTTGGCTCTTCTTTATCCCACGGTTCCCACCCATTCTTCCCACTAACAAATTTTCCCAAAATCAAAGACCCCAAAAATTTCCCCCCTCATTTCTCTATAACTACCCACTCACTTTTCTTTTCCAGTCTATATTCAACACCCCCTATCAACTACTCCATCTTCCATCAGCCACCATTTTGGATCTAAGGTTTAGATTTATGCTTTTCAAATAGTATTGAATTTTAAATCTAGGGTTTCTTCTTCAAAATTTTAATTATTTCTTAAATGTATATTGCTTGTTTGTTTTCATATATATGTTAAACAAATTATATGTATGGTTTTCTTTTAATGTCTAGTAAATAGTTAGGGTTTGCTTAGTTAAAATTGTTGATTGCTTTCTAAATTTAGAATATAATTGGATTTCAGATTTAGGGGTTTAGTTTGGTACTTAAAGTGGGGCTGTTTGGTACTAAGTTTGAAGTTAATTGTTTCTATTAGTTTTGACAAATTTTGTTCTTATGTATGTGTACTTTTATCTGGTATTAGCAGCCTAAGTATTAAGCAATTTAAGCAAAAGTATTAAGCAAAATAAAGGACTTAGATAAAGGTTGTTTGGCATTATACTTGTAAAAACTTTCAAGGAACTTCACCAAACTATTGTTGAAAATATTATTCGAGTAACCTGAAACTTGGGATGGTTGTTAAGCACTTAAATTGTATTGTTTGGCACTTAAGTTGGGCTGTTTGGTTTGCTAGTGACATAGTTATTATAACACAAGTATTTGATTGTTCAAGTAGACTGCTTATTTTTTTTCTAACAATCATTACCATTGTTTAGATTGCTAACTACCGTTTCATTTATGTTTTAGTGAACATGAAGCGGACTTTGGAGTAACCAACTACCAAAATTTATAAGTAACACAAAGCAAATAAACTAATAGACGTGAAGAGCTATACTATTGCTAACCAACTACCAAAATTTGGTTTTGCACTACCATTTAAGCAAAAAACTTATGATAGAGAAACAAATGACATGTGAATTGAAACATTTTTAACCACCATCTTAATACGAGTTGGTACACCATAAATTACGGGTGCGGCTCCGTAGATGTATCTCTAAGTCACATATGCTTCTCGGGCTAATGACATGGATGAACCCAAGTTGATTTCATGTTTACATAAAGTATTATTTCCAAGCTTCTTTTTTTCCCCTTTTTTATGCATTGTATCAATTTAGATGATGTTGCTTTTATCCATGCTTTATACATCGTTTATCTCGTGGTGAGTCGCCAACATTTGGCCCGTAATCACTCTAACTATTTCCCCCTTTACGAATGCGTTGTATAAAGCATGAATAAAAGCAACATCATCTAAATTGGTACAATGCAAAAAAAGGGGAAAAAGAGGAAGCTTAAGCTAATCCTTTATGTAAACATAAAATTAACTTGAGTTCATTCATGTCATTAGCCTGAGAAGCATGTGACTTACATATACATCCACATAGTCGCACTCGTAATTTATGGTGCACCAACTCGTATTAAGATGAGTGGTTAAAAATGCTTCAATTCCCTTGCCATTTGTTTCTCTATCATACGTTTTAGCTTGAATGATGATGTAAAACCAAGTTTTGGTTGTTGGTTAGCAATAATATAGCTTTTTGTGTCTTAGTTTATTTGCTTTGTGGTAGTTATAGATTTATAGCCGATGTGTGAGTCTTGATCCAACAGTGTTGTTGTGAGAAGGTAGAAGGTACAAAGCTTGTTATGATTCTGCATTTGTAGTTTACATCTCTATTATTTAATGTGAAACACAAGTACACTACAATAGTGTATATGTAGTTTACACTAGTAGTTTTATGTAGTCTAGTAGATGTTATATCTGTTTGTCTATAGTAACTTGCATTGCATATTTGCTGCATCTATAGCAACTTCTAAAATTCTTAATTTTTGCGTTTATAGTTTGTGAAAACTCATCATATTCTGAATATTATAAGTTTGTCTCATGGTACTTCCTTTTATACATCTTTATTTTGCTTATAGTGGTTGAATTTACAATAGTATTAGTCTCGAGAGCATAGTTTTTGTCATATAGAAGTTCTTTACACAACAATATTGCTTAAGAATGATAACATAAAAATTCAAATTAGAGGAAGCTTTCAATCCCATTTAGTTTGAATTGAGGTAGTCATTTTCAGATTGAAAGCGGTATGTTGGTTGGCTATATAAAAATAAAGGCTGGTTATACTTTGATTTGTATTGGTTCCAGAGTTTCAATTTTCATCTCTATCTCCACCTATGCATTGATTTATACTAGGACAGGGAGATTAATGTATGGCAGGTGATGATTAATATTGGAACTTTATGAGAGTTTGAAGTTTATTAAGTGTCCCACATTGGCACATAAAAGTGGACATAATGAAGCATAATGTACAGAGTTAATTTTAGTGTTATCATTTATTTTAGGTAATTATAATTTTGTAGAGACTAATGTGATTTCATATAAAGCTTGGATGCGGGTCAAACTACTTTATTTGAAAAGTGGATTATACACATCACACCCTAACCCCAATTTCTAACGGGCATGAGATACTAACTTTGTGAGAGGCAGAACAAAAATGTGTGTGTACATAAGAAATGGTCAAACGAAAACTAAAGGAAGCTTTCAAACTCACTTTGTTTAATTAAGGTAGTGATGTCATGACAGCAGTATGTTGGTAAAACCTTAGTATAGTTCCAAGGCTATAAAGAAAGGCCGGTTTGTAACTTGATTTGTATTGGTTAGAGATTTAGTTTTCAAGACCTCAAAGCAAACATCCGGGTCCACCCGATGATCAATATTGGAACCGCTAAACCAGACCCGATATTTGGCCCGTTCATGTGTTTCAATTGTATATACATTTGTTCATACTTGACCTGTTCCATTTTTACACCTGTTTTATTGTCTCATTTCCTAAAAAAGGCATTCGCGTGGTTGACTTGTGGACTGCTGGTTGTAGTTCCTTTCCAATTTTGTGTGGTCGAGGTGTTTGTTAACCAGTATCATGTATAGACTGCCATCACGCACCAGCTTCAACTCACTTTGTTTAATTAAGGTAGTTATGATTCTTTTATCAGTTTTGGACATTTTTAAAACTGCGAGAAATTCTAAGTTTCATCCAATAGTAATTTGTTTTTGTTGTTGGGATGTTGCGTTATAACAAAATTTTGTTAAAGGAAAGGCAAGTGGAAGCCTAAAAGCTTTTACTTTCAAACATCCAATTGGTAAAATGAGAAAAGTTCAATACGAAACAACATTTATCTAAAGAACAAATAACAAGATCTCAACCATCCATCTTTCTTTCATCCAATGGTTTAGATTAAATAACAAATATATTGAGGGGGCATTTTAGTCATCCCATACTTTCTACCTAACCACCTAAACACACATATACACACACTCACTAACGTCTCTCTCATCTCTCTCTCAGATCCCATACCTTTATTATCTCAGATCCCATACCTTTATTAACCGAATCAACCGTCATACCTTTATTAACCGGATTTTAAGGTGAGGGTTAGAGGTGGTGGTGGTGAGGTGTAGGGGGGTTGTGATGACGTGGCGTTGCAGGAGAGTTTAAGAGATGGGCCGGAAGTGAAGTGGGTGCGGAGGGATAAGGAGAGGTTGTTGGAAGGGTGGTGGTGGTTGTGGGTGGTGGTGAAGGCGGAGAGGAAAGGGAGGCCGAAGACTGCGATTGGGATTTTGGCTGAGAAATGGATTGGGATTGGGTTTGGATTCTTGTTTTGGGATTTGGAATGCATAAGGTATAGTTACGAGCTACTTGGATTTGATTAATCTGCTGTATTAATTAGACAAGACTTATAATCACTCCTCATGCCATGTAAACTAGAATCAAGAAATGAAAATGTTAACAGCCAAGTCATTCACATATTTTCAGTTTGTTCTGCATCTTACGATTTTTCTTTCTTTCAGTTCTTTTCACCTCTTTCAAAAGTCAAAGAGGAAGAAGATGGGGTGTTGGAGTTGGAGCCAATTCAGAACAACGAGAGGTACAAGTACCACAATCTGATCTCACCTTCACCTTCACCTTCATACGAACTAGTTATAAACTTGTAATTTTGATGTATTATATACGCGTACACAAGGTGTTCGACGAAATGTGCGAATGAGTTTTTTGCTTTTTTTTTTGTTTAAAACGTTGTGAATTGTTCTATGTTTAGAGTGTAATCCAAGTGTTCATTGAAATGTTTGAGTAAGTTATGTATTTTGAAAAAGTATAATCTTGACCTTAAAAAGTATAATCTTAATATGGGTAAATTAGTAAACTAAAGGGAACTTGCAACTTTTATGACCAACAAGATACTTAAAACTCATGGTAAAAAATAAAGATTAATGTCATGATGAATGCATGAAAAAAGCAAATATTCTGAAAGTCATCAACCAAGCTGGATGTATTCATTTCAAACATGGCTTCCTGTAAAAGTCCACCTGTAATCTCATATTATGCAGAATCCCATGGGATTTATACAAAATCCCATGGGATTATAAAAATCACAAATGAATTTTTTACGAATCCGGTGGGATTTTTTTACGAATCCCGCGGGATTTTTCTGGACGAAAATTTTGAAAAAAAAAAAGTTCGTCTTTTTACGAATCCCATGGGATTTTTTTACGAATCCCGTGGGATTTTTCTGGACGGAAATTTTGAAAAAAAAAGTTCGTCTTTTTACGAATCCCGTGGGATTTTTTTACGAATCCCGTGGGATTTTTCTGGATGGAAATTTTTTTTTAAAAAAGTTCGTCTTTTTACGAATCTCGTGGGATTTTTTTACGAATCCCGTGGGATTTTTCTGGATGAAAATTTTGAAAAAAAAAGTTCGTCTTTTTACGAATCCAGTGGGATTTTTCTGGACGGAAACTTTGAAAAAAAAATTCGTCTTTTTACGAATCCCGTAAGATTTTTCTAGACGAAAATTTTGAAAAAAAAAAATTCGTCGAAAGTATATAAAAGTGCATATCAATAGGTTGATGATTTTTTTCTCGTCGCGATGGTGTATTTTTTGTAGCTTGAAGATTTACCGTTTGAAAGATATGTTGTTTTTTAAAAAAGGGTGGAAAGTGGGTTTTTATATAGGGAAAATGATAAAAAAATGCATCGAACTTGACACTTGTTGTCATTATGTGTAGCCAACTATTTTTTTTTCATTGTAACACAAACCTTTTGAATTTTTGTCATTGTATGTAGCCAGTTAGGTGAATTTGTGTTATTGTATGTACCCAGTCAGGTTTAGCGTTACATCGTTAGTCCTTTTTTATTAACGGTCGTTAGTAAATAACTTAAAATTTCGTTCTCTTACGTTCTTATTCGTTTTCATCTGTTATTATACGTTTTTGTCCGTTTTTTATACTTTTTCGTCCGTTGCTTTTTCCCGTTTTTTACGTTTTCGTCTGTTTTCTTACATTCTCGTCCGTTTTCTTACGTTTTCGTCCGTTTTCATCTGTTTTTATACGTTTTCAATCGTTTTTCATCCGTTTTATATTTTTTCGTCCGTTTTTATACGTTTTCGTCAGTTTTTAAATGTCTTCATCGATTTTCTAACGTTTTCGTCTGTTTTTTTTATGTTTTCGTCTGTTTTTATCTGTTTTATACGTTTTCGTCTTTTTTTTAAGTTTTCATCTGTTTTCTTACACCTTCATCCATTTTTATACGTTTTTGTCCGTATTCTTAAGTTTTATACATTTTCGTCCGAAAAATTAAGAAAATGAACGAAAAAGTAAGAAAACCAACGAAAGCGTATAAAAAAAAGATGAAAATGTTAGAAAACAGACGAAAACTTTAAAAAAACAGACGAAAATGTATAAAAACAGTTGAAAACGTAAGAAAACGGATGAAAAACGTATAAATACGAATGAAAACGTAAAAAAAGGGACAAAACGCATAGACGAAAACGTATAAAAAAGGGACAAAACGCATAAAAATAGATGAAAACGTAAGAAAACAGACGAAAACGTATAAAAACGGACGAAAACGTATAATAACGGACTAAAACGTAAGTAAACAAACGAAAATGTAAAAAACGGATGAAAGCATTGGACCAAAATGTATAAAACGGACGAAAAAGTATAAAAACGGACGAAAACGTAGAATAACGGATGAAAACGAATAAAAACGTAAGAGAACGAAATTTTAAGTTATTTACTAACGACCGTTAGTAAATAAGGACTAACGATGTAACGCTAAGCCTGACTGGGTACATACAATAACACAAATTCACCTAACTGGCTACATACAATGACAAAAATTCAAAAGGTTTGTGTTACAATGAAAAAGAAAAAAAAAAAGTTGACTACACACAATGACAACAAGTGTCAAGTTCGATGCATTTTTTTATCATTTTCCCTTTTATATAATTACATTTCTACCCTTCCTTTGTTAATTTTTACTTTGATCTCATCCATTGGATGAAAAGAAGATGAATGGTTGAGATCTTATGATTTGTTCTTTAGATTAGATGTGTTTTGTATTGATATGGTGCTACTCAGTTAGCAAACAGACATGAACTTCTTGTCATCAATTCATATTATCAGGCTAATCAATGTGTTGGTGTTCTACTTTTGAACAAAAACTACATTCTGGAAGAGCAATCAACATATCTTAAACCAGTAAAACTTAAATGCCTGAGCAATCAACATAATTTAAACCCGTAAAACTTAAATGCCTGAATCATCCCGAGTAATTCTTCTTCCAGAAAAGAAATCATCATATCACTTGTAATACATCATTCAAATCAGGAACTATCATCATCACATACCGGAAACTTTAGTCTCGGATATTTTCTCTCCTGGAAAGAGTAACAGTATGATGGAGTATATATTTAAGATCGAAGGAGTAATTAGAGTTTTAAGGCAAAAAAATAAAATTTTCAAAGGGTACCCTGGTTATTGTAAGAACTTGATGCCATTCCTCATCAGATGTTTCCAGGTGGTTCTTCATACAACACTCGCTGTGGTCATGACGAGGCCCATGAGGGTAGTCATTCATATGTAGATCAATGAGTGACGGTGTTTTGCAGCTTCCTTGCCCACCTTTCCCCCTTAAACGCAACTTAGACTTCTTCTTCTTCTTTTTAACGCTCATCTCTGGAATTAAAAAAAAAAAAGAAAAAAAAGAAGAAGATAATACTTAACTAACTGGCTATGCATCGGATGGATAGATTCTGAAGGGAATAAAAAAAAAAAAGCATGAAAATATACTTGGTTTGCTTGACATAATTTTACCGTCTTCATTTTACAAATGTGAATGATGATCCTGCAGCACAAAGGTCATGTCAAGTGAGAGACATATGTAAGTCATGAACATACACATTATAAACACTAACAACAATGCATAATGTAACACGAAGATGAAAGAGAATGAAAATTAGTAGTTGTGATCAGATCCTAAAGATAAAAACAAATCATAAATAAAAGAAATTCAGAAATTCCACCATATACACCCGTCTTGCAGACGGCAAACTGGTAACGGGTCCATGTTCAGAATTCCTTGGCATTCCAATTCTTTTATCTTCTCTTTTTTTCAGATAAAGTTTTTCTATGAAAATAAATCACCTATACCTTTCTTCTTTAAAAGAAAAAAGTGTAATGTAACCTGAGTTCTAGTTTTGGGCCCATCATAAATGTAATCCCTTGTCTTAAATCAGAAAATGTAAACGTGAGTCGATATCCTTCATCTTCTAGCTAATGAACTTATACATGAAAATTATATAGACAAAGAAGATGCTGAAACCTCTGTATGCAACCTAAGGTGAGATCTAAAGGTCTAACTTGAAAAACATACATGGATCGAAACAAACACAATATTCATAATCAGGAAACTGGTAAAAAAGAACCTGCGCAGAGAGCTTAAAGCCTGTTTTAAAATCATTAAGGTGCCGAACATAAGCTTCCTGAACAGTGAGATTAGAAACATTATCGCAAATGCCCTGAAGCTCATTCTCGACCTTTGATCTGTATTCATTGAGTATCGAAGACACGTCCTTGTCGCGCAACACCTCATCTGATTTGATGAAAGATCGCAAATCAAAATAAACATCCATGACATTCATGTAGGCAAAGATGAGAAGCCTGCGATGTTCCCCGTTTGTGACTTGTTCTTTTTTGAGAAATGACAGCATGAACCGAAGCGTTGCATTGTAATCATCGGACTCTTTGTCAAGTTTCTCCAGGTAGACTTGACATTTCTCTTCATCATCTTTTTGCTGTTTCCTCCCGAATTTGGTAAGCTGCGGTGCTTTTTCTTTTTCTTTTCTTGTACCTCCTTTACCTGTATTTTGTTATGTTATACGTGAGGTACAGTTAAAAGAGAACCAAAAGTAAAACCGGATATATTGTTTTGTAAATTAAGGTTTGGAAATTTGGTATAAATAGGGATCAGCAATTGTGGGTGTCTTGAAAAATAAAAGCATAAGCGCATGAAAAGGAAATTGGACAAAAATTTATATATGTCATATAGCTATGGGGCTCAATACCTAAAAGCAAAGGCAAATAAATAGAAGTGAGTTAATCAAAAACTAGCTATGAACCTCTATCCCTAAAAGAGATCGTAATTAGTAAAAAGAAAAGAAAGAAAGCATACTGTTAGAGGAGATGATATCCGCCGGAGCATATCGTGAATAATAAACCTGCATTAGCAGCAGCAACACACTTAAAATATAAAATAAATAAAACAAAAAAAATATATATATATTAGATTCTTAACAAAAGCTGGAGATAATTACCTTGGATCTGTATTTTGTGAGATCGCCTTGTTTAAAGTGAACAAGGAAGTCCTTAAACGCCTGCTTAGTTTCTATATCATAAGCTTTATCACAAATGTAGATAAGCTCATTTTCAACTTTTAATCTGCTTTCATTGATGATCAGTGACACGTCATCAGCCGAAGAAGATGATGATGAGAAGAGGATAACATCCAGATTGCGAAGAACACTGTCGATGTTTTTGTACGCGACGTCGAGGACATTGTTCGGGTCAAAACTTAATATGAAGTAACAAATTTGTTCGTAAAACGCTGCTTCTTTCATCAGCTTCTCACGCGCCGCCTTTGATAACCTCATCTTCACCGATTTCACTTTTAGGGTTTCACAATTTTGATTTTGGGGAAGAAAGAGTAGCGTATATTATTACACCGACTTCTTTCAACTTACTTTTATAGTCCCTTCACTTTCCTATAAATATTTGGGGCACACTTACATTTTTAGTTTATTTGTATATTTTATATTAGACTAAAATACACCGTTGTCTCTAAACTTGGCCAAAAACGTAGTCCTGAACCAAAACATGACATTTTAGTCGTCAGTGGTCCAAACTATGGGGTTTTTAGACTAAACCAATCATTTGACCCATTTTCTGTTAGTCATGTTAGTCAACTTCTGTTATTTTTCCCATGTGCCTTGCACATGAGGGCAAAATGGTCATTTAATTGTTTATGTTATACCATCACTATCACCACCCCCCCCCCCTTTATCTCTTTTTTATGCTTTTCTAAATTTCTGCTTCTCTGTCTTAAATTAACACCATCACCATTCTCAAATCTCATTCATCCATTCCACTAAAAAACATGAACTCGATCAAACAACAATCTTCATTATTCTTCTTCATACCCACACACAAGATTAAAACCCACAAAAATTTTGTGATCGATCCATAGATGGTACAAATACAAAAATACCATAAGAAATTGCAATTTGAAATCCAAAACTGCTAATTACAAACCAAAATACGCAACAGTACAATACAATTACCAACAAATGTAAATGTTCAATTGTGATTCACCCAAGACAACAACTTTTTAACATTCTGAAAACACAATGATATACTCGATTACAATTCAACATTCTTAAACAAGGCACATGAGGCAAACTGGAGAAAACTGTAGAGGGACAACTGAAGGGGAAAAAAACATATCCTTGAAGTAGATTTAGCATGCAGCTGTTACAATGTGTGTGTAATTATCGGGTCCCGCATGAAAGACCACTTCGAGTATAGGGTTTAAGACGGTTTTGATGACTGAAGGGTGGTTGACAAAGGTATCGAACTTGTGGAGCAGATATTTCCACGTATTCAAGCAGGATAAGTGAAGTGATGTATCACATTTGCTTGACATGATTCCGACTAGGGGTGTCATAATTAGTTTAATGCTCTTGGTTGCTCCATTGGCTTCAAAAAAAATCTTCATTTGCAGCTTTTGTTGTAGATTCTTGTGTTGGTAGAATTATGAGAGCATCATTTAAAGCTTCCCATGCAATCTGCAAGAGATGTGACGATATGGGCGGGTCAGTCAGAGAAAAAAAGTGTGAACTTTCGCCCAATCCATCAATTTGCTAGAGATATTTAAGTCTACGATTTTTTGACACGATCTGCTTTCAGCCATATTAAGCATTACCTGTGAAGCAATCTTGACTTGTGGGTCACTGTCAGGAAACATTTGTTTCGGAATTTTACAAACACTGGGAAAGTATAACAAGGGTTATGGGGTACATAAGGTACACTCGAGAATATGGATTGCATTATACTAGATATCCGGCTGTTATCGAAGGATACAGTGATGCAAACTGGATATCTGATATAAAAGACTCTAGATCAACAAGTAGATATGTATTCAAACTTGGAGGTGGAGCTGTATCATGGAAATCTTCCAAACAGACGGTTATTTCCAGATCCACAATGAAGTCAGAATTTATCGCTTTAGATAAATGCACCGAAGAGGCAGAATGGTTACGTCAATTTGTAGAGGACATACCAAGGTGGCCTAAGTCGGTAACGGCCATATGTATACATTGTGATAGTCAATCGGCGATTGGCAGAGCTCATAGCATAATGTATAATGGTAAGTCAAGACATATTAGACGTAGACACAATACTATACGACAACTACTCTATACAGGAGTTATCACTATTGATTATGTGAAATCAAAGAATATCATAGCGGATCCGCTTACGAAAGGCTTAAGCAGAGAGTTAGTTAATAAGTCGTCAAAGGGAATGGGACTAAAGCCCATTAATGAATAAGTTTATACGAAGGAAAACCTAACCCAGCTGACTGGAGATCCCAAGATCTGGGTTCAATAGGACAATCTACTTGTATGGACTGTGGGGGAGTCACTGTGGGAGGGGGGGTTAACCTCCCAAAACAAATAAGGGTGTTAATAAACATCCTGGTCCATTCATGTTACATTCAGTGACATACGAGGTTAAGCCTAGAGCTTTTAATGATTTAATGAGAAATCACCTATGTGAGAGAGAAGTGGGGTCGCTTCAAAGGGAAATGTGGGGACGCATTTCCTAATAGCTCTTGCATAACCATGCTAGTGTTCATGACTATAACGAACATGACTATGAGGAGTTGACAGTGTCAGGAAGAGTCCTGTGTGAACATATATTGTCGTCTACACAAACAGTAGATCAGTTCAAAGACATCGCGTTCTACTGACAGCTAGGAGGCTAAGTATATTTCACAAGGGAAGGTTCAAAGGGTAACACCTACATATCCTATGTAAGACTCAACCGCTGAAATTTTATTGGAAATTTGTGAGTTTTTCTACTCGATCTCCATTCATGTGAAGGATTGTTGGAAAATATTAGTGAAAGAATGAGTTTTCACTAACTTTGGACATAGATTACTATTAGTAAATATAGTTCTTATGGTTAAAGTTATGGTCACGTAGTCCACTGTGAGGGCTTCGCAACGAGCTTTTATATGTCCAAAATGGAGTTAGTGTGAATGAGATATCGAGTCTCGACGTATGGTGTTTGGAATGAAACTTAAGGAAAATAAACGGGTTCATGTATATCCCACATTGGTGGGTGAATAAGCTGGTTACCAGCAGTGGAGCTGTTAGACCCAAAGTTTGACCTATTTTAATTCCTTCAAGTTGCAAATTAATGAGAATCATGACAACAAATATGAGGTATTTGTTACAAGTTTATGTTTAAACTTTGTAACAGCCCATTGAATGGGATTTAACAGGTTTAAATATGGATTGATCTACCTGTTATATTTTGCTGTATAAATCCTAGAATTCTCAGCCATTCTAAAGACACCAACAACATCACAGGTTACTCCTTTTGATCCCAGCATACTCACAAGAATTACAAGAAAGTTTTTCAAGCAATTTGTCAATTCCGACAGTACTCCTGCTCCGGCCGTTGTACCCTGGGAAACAATCGTGTTGTTGTACACGGAATTGTTTTAAGGGAATCGTGTTCAACACGAGACTCGGCCTTATTGGCTTTATTCTTCTTGTATAATCTTTTGCTCAGGTACTTATCAAATTTATTTTAATTGCATTGTTATTCTCTTCGTATCATTATAAATTTGAATTCCTTATAAACGATATTACTTTATCCTAAAAACGTTATTTGGGATATCTTCCCTTTACTCATGCTCATGTTTTCATAACAACATGAAGAAGATTTAGTAGAAGAAGTGAAGTAGTGTAGGTTGTGTCTTCATTGCCTCAAATGCATCCTATTTATAGAACATAACTTGGTGTATGGATAGATTTGTAGGAATCGAATATACTCTATAGTTGCAAAGCTTACTTGGATTTGAGTCACATATGCAACTTGTATATGCAAGTTGCTCATTTCTTATAGGAAGGAAAGATCAGATTCATGCATCTTATATATGCATGCATAACAATATCTGTGAATAGATTTACAAAGATGTGATATAGATAGGTTGGAATCTATTAATACGTCATCCGAGTGCAAATGTTGTAATTGAATGGATATCAAAGTCTGAGAATTCTTTTGCTACATGTTTACTTGAATGGATATTTAATTGATTAAATATATTTTATAAGGTTATCCGTTTACATGGTTACCTCATCATTCGGGTTGTGGTCATTTTGTTTTCTCGATTTCATGCTTTCGACCATGTGGCTATGTGTTTTGAAGGTTATGTGTTTTGTGGGTTTTGATGGCGAGGTGAGGTCCCTCTCTCGACTGTTGATCTTATAGAGTCATTGCAGATTTTGGATCTTTGCTGGATTATAAGGTTGTTTGGATCTTATAGTGTTGGTGTTAGTTGGTTGCATTGTATTGTATGGTCAAGAGTTGGTGTTAGTTGGTTGCATTGTATTAGTAAGGCAGGGCTGGTACCATTGTGATTATTAGTTGTATGGGCGCTGTAGAAAGTACTCTCAGTAGTACTAAAGGGAGGAAGTGAGTTTGAGAGAGGTGGTGTGATTTAAAGTGTCAACCACCACAAAATCAAATTGCTCCTCACACTTAACCCAACAATTTAAAAACATTAAATTTCCATTTTTATCTTTGCGCGCACAACAACATTTATCAGGTAACATTTCCCCCCCCCCCCCCCCCCCCCCCCCGCGTCATCTAACTTCTTGGTTCCACCACTGGCTCCGTCTACGAGTACTTAGGACCCGGAATTAGAGACATGGTTGTGTTGTAAAATGGAGAAGCCCCTTGATAATTGCACATGGTATTTAAACTCATTTTATAGCGAAACATGTTATTATTCCATATCATTCGAAGTTCAAACGGTAGATTTGATCAAAGACATGAGGCCGGTCTACAGGCCCAATTTTGTGATATGATTGTGAGGCTAAAAGGATGCGGGTAACTGGGTATTGTAATGAAGTGGCCTCTCTCTACCTAGGTTATATTTGGCACGTAGCGGTATGAAACTTTTTAGAGCAGTGACCAATGAGCATTTTAAATTTTAAGACTATGTGCAGTAATAGAATTTTGTATCGATCGTAAGTTGGTCGATCGATGGACGACTCAGTCACCCTCGTTGTAGCTAGTCAATTGCTTAGAGGTCTAGAGTTTTTTTTGGTCATGTATATGATCGAAACAAACACACATATACAAACAAAAATCTCACTTTCCCATTTAAAAATGAAGGTCATCACTGCTGTCGTAAAAAGTCGGTTGTAGGTCGTCGGAGAAATAAAGCTGATGTGGCGGGTAAAATGAAGGTCCCTGGTAGTCCTTACTGTGTCTAGCCTAATGGTTATTTGGAAAAAGAGCGTTGAGCTTTACTAATTTTAAAATGCTTCTTTAAAAAGTAGTGAAAGTTGAGTTGTGGCTACTGCTCACACCTGACATCTACTGCTTACTGCTACTTCTAACAAACACACACCTAATAATCAGCCTCAAAGTTGATGCTAGTTTTATAAAAAGATTTTAATAAATAGAGAACAGGGAACTTTTTTTTTTCTTTTTTCAATCACATAGCATATGAGATTGGCTAGGTGTAGTGGTTACTAACATGATTACCGTTGATTTAGTGACACATTACATTTTCACTTCACCACCAATATCATCATCGATGTTGACAGTAATGAGTAGAGAGAAACATACATTTCACACAGTGAAAATGATTCTCCTTATTACTCCAAAATGAAGGATACAGAGGTTTTATACAAGAGGAAAAACAGAGAAAAAGAAATAACAGAAAAGTTACAAAACAAACCCTACACTATCCAAATGTTACATTTGAGTCCTGCAACTTTTAACCAACTCCTCTTTTACACTCCCCCTCAAGTTGAGAGGTGGAAGGACTGCAAGCTCCCAACTTGGACATTAATTTAGAGTGCTGATCAGCTGGAAGAACCTTAGTAAACACATCAGCCAGCTGGTCTTTGGTAGAAACATGAGAAGGTAGGACTTCACCATTCTTGACTTGATCCCTCACATAATGGCAATCCACTTCTATATGCTTTGTTCTGGCATGAAAGACTGGATTGGCAGCTATATATATGGCAGCTTGATTATCACATTTCAAATATACATGACCAAGATCTTTGAGCCCCAAATCTTTCAACAATGTCACCACCCAAGTAACTTCACAACATGTTAGTGCCATGGCTCTGTATTCAGCCTCAGCTGATGATCTAGACACCACTTGTTGCTTCTTAGATTTCCATGAAATAGGTGATTGACCCAGCAAGATACAATAGCCAGTGGTGGACCTCCTTGTCATAGGACAACTAGCCCAATCACTGTCACAATAGGCAGTCAAATGAACAGCTGAATCATTAGCTAGCAATATGCCTTGACATGGTGAATTCAACAAATATCTCATCAAGTGTTTCACTGCTTGCATATGCACTGATGTAAGATTTTGCATAAACTGGCTCAACAACTGCACAGTGTAGCAAATGTCAGGTCTTGTTATTGTGAGGTATATGAGTTTGCCTATGTATCTTCTGTATACTTTAGGATCAGGTAAAGGATGTAACAACCTGCATTTTTCGAGTTACTTTTCATTTTTTTGAAAAGTTACTATTCACTTTCACTATTCATCCCGTAAAATTTTTAATCCACATTCTCATAAGATAAATTATTTTAGTAATAACCTGAGAGTTCGACCATCTTTAGATCATTTTCGCAAAAGTTATTAAGAAAACATCGTTATAAAGTTTCATTTTGGACGGAACACCATTTAGTCATCAAGCGCATAACGAAAATCAACTCTGACAATTTTCCTCGCATCAGATAAATTTTTAGTTCACTCATGATTAATTTGAGAATTTTTAAGATTTATTTTTATGTTACCAAATAAGCCCAGCGCAGTACAAAACTAAACTTACGTTTTAAACAATTCTACTTACATCCAGACTTAACGATTCCTGCACTGTGTTTCTAATATGTTTTTGACACTTTTACATTTTTTGGAAAAGTCAAACATATTTCCCTCCTCCTTTGACCATAAAGGAATTAACCTTGTACGTTCTACATTTTTGCTTAAATCGCGTAACTTTTAAACTTCACGAATAACTGTAAAGTTATCCCGCGTATGACGAAAACCACATTTTGACATCTCATATCACTTTTAGACTAATTTTAGTCTACTCTAAATAAATTCACGGTCGTTTGCCTGAAATTTCGTTCTTTTCTGATAAATTGCATTTTACGCGTTTTTGACCCGTATTTTCAGTTTTAAGCAGCGTTTTTGCACCCAATAAGACTTATCACTCATTTTATATTTTTAGATGGAGTATAATGATGAGTTTAATCATTCCTATAAGTTTCATATTTTCAAGATACTCGATTTTACGTTTCATGAATTAAATACTTACCGTTAGCGATTTTCGGGACTAAAACTCACTCCGTAAACACAAGATGAAAAACCAAAACTCTTAACCTCCTCATGAGGCTTCTCAAGGAAGCCTCCTAGACACATGGTTTGATCATGGCCATTCATTCCTAAGATCTTGCCAAGTATATAACTTAACCATGGTTAGTTTTTAACCTAATATGTAGTTAACTATTTTTCTCATCCTATAAATACCAAGCTAAAACCTTCATATTTTCTTGCACCACCCCTTCTTAACATCTAAATTCCTAAACGTAAGGAATTTCTTATAGATCTTGTAAGAACATTCATGTGTTCTTGAAGAAAACTAGCGTTTGATCTTCGTTCTTGGAAGTTTTCAAGAAAAAGTCGTTATAATCTTCAAATATCTTCAAGTCTCCAAAAAGACGTTGTTATAATCTTCATTTCTTCTTCGGGTTCTCAAGAAGGCGTTGTTATAATCTTCTAATAGCCTTGGGTTTTCGAAGATTGCAAATTCTACGTCAAAGCTCCGCTAATATTTTATTTTTCCATAATACACAAGCATTCTATATTAATGTAAGTATTTATAAAACTCAAAATTATTTAAATACTTATAAACTTTGTTAGTTTATTTATTGTATTTATAAACTCTTAATATATCATATAATCAAGTAATTAAAATACATGTTTTACGTATTAAGCACTACAACACTAGGGAACTTCATGTGAGGGGTTCATTTGGGTAAACGGATCGACGAGTTGCTGGATTTACGAATTAAAGTGTCCTAGCTCCTCGAACGTTTACTGCATGACCTCTGAATTGTGATGGCCCGAACGGTAGTACGAGATATACAAACTAAAACCATTTCTATAAACAAACATACAAATACTACATCACGATCAATATAAGGACGTATATAGGCATGTTTATAATTTCGCGTCGTTATTCCGAACCTAAGAGTTGATATCCTATTCTAGGTTGCTCGTAGAAGTTCTCACGACATATCCATCATTCTCATTATACATTTGCTATCATTTACTTTGAGGTGAGTTCATAGCCCCACTTTCTATTACTTAAATTGTTTTACAAACCCTTGGGGGAAATACATGCTTTATTTTAAACCAAACACATTGCTTTCAAACTGTATACTTATCTAATTATTTTACTTGCACTAAGTTACCGCATTTGCCAAACTTAAGTCCCTAATCATGAATCATTAATCACGAGTGAAGTGAGCGCGAATATTGTGGATAGATCTATCGGGATTGACGAATCCCGTTTGTTTGACCAGGTCCGGTAAACAAACGCACTATATTTGAGTACATTAGGTAAAAATGGCAATTTTACCTGTTAAGGGCACGTATCAACAGTTTCTCCAATTAAATTTGGAACACATTAACGCCTTGATTGCATGATGCTTAGTGAATAATAACTGTTTTGTTTTCAATATTATGGGTGTATAACAATGTAACCACACAAACATTATGTGTTCAACTGATTTCCTAAACTCTATGAATTTCACTCAACCTTTGTATTGACAGTTTTAAGCATGTATTTCAGGTCCATATTGTACGAGGCTGGCACGGAGGAGCACGGATACTCAAGAAGGCTATAAATTTTATTATCATTCGAAAACCCTTTTAATGTATTTTGTAAACCGTGAAACTACTGGGACCTCATTTTTGTAAACTCTGATATTTATATAAATCGAATGATAAATCTTTTAAAACGACTCCATTAGAGTTCGTTTTCTATTGTTATGACTGTTGTGCCATGAAGTAACACCCAGTTTGAATTCCGCTGCGTATCACGAAATTAGGGGTGTTACAAAGGAGTTCCCATGTTTGCTTGCAACTTGATATGAGAATCCATAGGCAATTGATATGGTCTTGCATTAGTCAAACCAGCTTCTTGAAGTAAATCAGTAGTGTACTTCCTTTGAGAGATGAAAATGCCTTGGTCACTTTTGCACACCTCCAGACCTAAGAAGTAGTTCATCTGACCCAAATACTTCATGTGAAAATGAGTACTTAATTGTGTAGTAAGAGCTTGAATCTGAGTGTTGCTAGAACCAGTGATTAAAAGATCATCAACATAAACAAGGACTGATGTAAATTATTCAGCATCTGTGATGATGAACAATGAGTAATCAGCTTTAGATTGAGTATAACCAAAGGACAACAATGCTGAAGAGAGTTTGGAAAACCACTGTCTAGGTGCTTGTTTGAGGCCATACAAGGACTTCTTGAGTTTGCATACTAAACTTGAATCAGAAGGAACATCTTGCACATTCTCCCCCTTTCCAATATACCCTTGAGGCATTTGCATATACACTTCTTCAAAGAGATCACCATGTAGAAAGGCATTAGATACATCCATTTGACAAATCTCCCAACCTTTCATGGCTACCACTGCAAGTAAAGCTCTAACAGTCACCATTTTTGCCACTGGAGCAAAAGTTTCTTCATAGTCAACACCTTTTCTTTGCCTATTCCCATTCACTACAAGTCTCGCTTTCTTCTTGTCAAGTGTACAATCAGCTTTGAGTTTGATTTTGTAGATCCAGTGACAAGCAATAGCTTTCTTCCCTTTAGGTAAAATAGTCACTTCCCATGTATCATTTTCCTCTAATGCTCTTAGCTCCAAATTCATTGCATTACACCAATCTTCTTCTTTAACTGCTTCTTTGAAGTAAGTAGGTGCTGAATGAGCCATTAAAGCACATAGAAATGCATGAAATTGAGACTGTAAAGGAGTAATTGACACTTGATTAGCCTTTGGTTGATGAATTGGTGTTACATAATCTTTTAGCCAGCTTGGAGCACTTGACACTCTAGTGGATCTTCTGATGCCTGCATCTTGAACACTAGTGGTTGGAACAAAAGATGGGGCAATTTGAGATTCAGAAGATGTTTTTGCAACTTGTGTAGACTGTTCCATTGCATCAGCAGAACCATGAACAGGGGAGGCAACATAAGCAGTAACAATAGGCTCATGAACAGGTTGTGTTGTGGATACAAAATCTTCATACCACAATGGTGAAGAAATGGGTGCAAGCACAGGTTGAAGAACTTGCAACATACTTGTTTTAGAATAGGGAAATATAAGCTCATAGAAGACAACATCTCTTGACACAAACCTTGTACGATTCAGCAAATTCAAAAGTTTGTACCCCTTTTGTTGTTGTGGATAGCCCAGAAACAAACAAGGCACACCTTTGGAATCAAATTTATCAGCAATTATAGAAGGATTACTAGTCATTGCTAAACAACCAAACACCCTTAGATGACTATACTCAGGTTTAGATTGCAATAAAACTTCATAAGGTGTCTTAAATTTCATTAGAATGAGAGACACTTTCAGGAACAGAAGTAATATGTTTGAAAGTAGAATCAGAAATGTGGCCAAGTCTATGATGCCACAAACTGTAAGAGTTATTGAAAACACTAAAGGCATAGTTTGTAGGGACATAAAAGTTTGAGAAAAATGAAAATAGACTACAATCTTCAAGAGCAGACACAACCATTGAAGAAAGTTGAGCATGAATTTGATCCAGAGAGAGATTGAGTAGATGATAGAGGCCAGCTTGCTTTTTACCCAAGCCCAACACCTGCCTGGTTTTCAAATCCTGGATAACACAAAATTTCTCATAAAATGTAACAAAGCAATGAGAATCTTTTGTTAGTTTAGAGACTGACAAAAGCTTAAATCTGAAGGAAGGTACTATGAGAACATTGTTCAACTTAAGTCCATTTTGTAAAGCAACATTGCCTACTTTTGAAATGACTGAAGTATGTTCATTTGGCAGATTAATAACTTGTTTACACTTAAGAGCCTCAACATCATTCAAATAAGTGCTATCTGGTGACATATGATCACTTGCCCCTGTATCAATTATCCATCCTTCTATAACCCCATTAACACAAGAAAAACAGTAGAGTGTACATTCTCCAAAAGGATGTTCCAGTGCATTGGTCTCATCAGTGGTCTGATTGAAATGAGGAATACTCTTCATGAGTTGTTCAAACTGCTTTGAAGTAAAGACCACATGACCACCAGTTTCAACCAATGCAGCTGTCTTTTTCACATTCCCTGAACTAGCCTTCTGAGGAGCTTTACCTTTCTGTGACTGCTTATACTTGTAATGCCATGTGAGGTAACCAACTTTCTCCCAACATTTGTCTGGTCGATGCCACTTGTAGCCACAAATGTTACACTTTTCTTTGACCTCACCTTTGCTATAGAGAGCAGTGGATTCAACAATTGACTGTCCTGATCCAAACACCCCTCTTTGAGACTCTTCTTGTTGAAGCAAAGCACAAGCAGTCTCAACACTTGGTAAAGGAGGGTTTAACAATAACTGACTCCTTTGATGAGAAAATTTGTCATCCAAACCATTCAAGAACTGAAACAATCTTTGCTCTTCTTTCTGAGTACTCAAAGCAGTTAGAAAAACAGAAATTTCTGGGGTAATATTGACTATTCTTGGCAATTCATTCTTTGAATCCAATTCTTCCCAAACACACTTCATACTTGTATATTACTCACTCACAAATCTTCCTGATTGCATAGTCTCATAAGTCTCTCTGTTCAACTTGTACTTATGTGACCTATTGCTGAGAGCAAATCTATTCTCCAGTTGAATCCAAATTGCATAAGCAGTTCCAATGAGCATAATGGATTTTGCAATTGATTCAGACACTGAGTTCATTAACCAACTAATCACCAAATTATTACATGTATCCCACTGTTCTTGTAAATTCACATCATATTGTGATCTTGGAACTGTTCCTCTGATGAAACCTAACTTTCTTTTGGTAGAAAGAACAATTTCAACTGATATTCTCCAAGAACGATAGTTTTGTGCTCCTAACAATTTCTCATTCACCACAAGAGTACCAGGGCCATCAGAAGGATGCAGATACAATGGATTTTGAAACAAAAAAGATTGACTGTTTTGGCTAGTTGCATCAGTTGAAGAAGATGATGTTGCCATTGTTAACACGTTGCGGAAGCTTCAACAATCTTGAAAGAACCGTTACAACAACCAGATGAATCAACAAATTCAGTCTTGAACAAGACACCTGAACTGAATCAATTTACTAACAAGACACCAGAATGTAGATGAAATTTGATTGTTATTGATGAAAGAATTGTGAAGAGAATGATAGAAATGATGGGGAAATGATTGTCACAATTCTCAATTTCCAGTCATTTCTCAAAACAATTCACGTTTCACTATTTCAACATTTATCGTAAACTTGGTTTACTTGTTCCAAATTCGCGTAACCTTTATGGTTTAGCGGCGAATTCATGATCATATCATCACGAACATTTCATATGGACTAAGTTTAGTCTACATTTCATTAACATCATTTGCATCACGTTAGTTCATTCATGACATTGCATTTCATATTAATCGCGTAAATTTTATATTAAATAAACGTTATCGCGTGAGTTATTATTTTGAGTATTTAATCCGTTATTTCTAAAAATGATCCCGACATATTTTTATATTTACATTTAGTTTATAAAAACTATATTTTGAGTTTACCTAGTGTTCTAAATTTATTTCGTATATAAATTGTTAAATTTATATTATTACGACGTTTTTCTTAAAAACTACACGATAATTATTTTACCACTCAAATTTCACAAGGAATGTATTTTTACAATTTTTATGATCTCATTATACTCTAATTTGATCTATTAAAAATGACTTTTACCAAAAATTACCTTAAATACACTAATGTGTATTAAATCTTACAAGTATTATTACTTATACATTTCCTTACACTTTCTAACAATTGTACACAAAGTAAAGAAAAAAAAAAAAAAAAAATATATCTTGAGAAACAAGATCCACAAAAACCGGCCTATGGGGGGGGGGGGGGAGCAATTAATGTGTGTTGAATTATTTCTTTGATAGTATATACTTACACTCCAAACCATTTCATTCATTCTACTCAAGTTATTTCAAAGATTAGTAAAACTTTTTCTCTCTTGGTTTTGCTTCTCCTTCAACCGGCCATAGAAGGGTTTTTACAAGGGATCATCATCTTTTTCAAGTTCAAGCATAAACACAATCTAGATAACACTCTTCATAAGGTTTTGAAATAAAAACCTAGAGTGTTTAGGTTTAACCTTGGTTCTTCGCACCTCATCATAATACTTGTAAGCATATTTCTATCATTTTACATATTTCATCTTTATTTTATATTCATCTCTTCATTTTTGGAGCAAACATGCAAGACTTGTGTTGTTTATACCATTTTACATAATTTTTAGAGTTATATATATATAAGGTCATCCTATAATTATCCCCTTGGTATACTTTGGTCTTGATGATGTTTAGGAACCCATGACACCCTAAGAAGGTGTATGGTAGGATTAGATTAGCTTTGGAGTTGATTTGAAGGGATTAGAATAGGTTTGGTACGAGAAAAACTATTTTCGATAAGTATAAAATGTGTTCTGTCCTTGTTTTGATTTTCTGGAAAATCCGACAGTAGGCACGACTTTTTGGCCTTGATATTTAGAAAATATACTTTAAAACGAATCCGTGGCTGCTTGAACGGATTAAAACGGAGTTATAACGAAGAAGTTATGAATTTTTCAAGTTTGACGACGAAATATATATTTTTCAGAAATTTCAGCATACTATTTTTATCTTGTACGAGTCAAAAACGAGCCTTAAGCTTCATAAATTATTTTGACTTATCAAAAATATATTAGTATACTTTGATACGAAGCTAAGGACGTATTATACGTAGAAAACGGATTTGAAACGACAAAGATATGCACGTTTTCATAAAATTGCCGTAACTATTATTTTCTGAAAAACTATATTATTTTTACGAGACAAGTGTTACGGTAACTAAAACGACCATGTTGGAGGCTGTTTTTAACTATGATGTGGAACTTTTTGGAACGAAATGTCTTCTAATAAAATCAAGATCACCGAGCATATTTTTCAAAACAATCAACCGTTTGTATAGCGGAGTTGTAATAAATTATTTATGGATGTTTAAACTTGGCCGAAACTCATTTTTAACCAACATTTTAGTCAAAATCACCATCTTTAACCCTTATTATCTTTATGTTCGAGACCTGTATGACGAAAACTCCTGAACTGAAACTTCTAGATTTCGATACAAACTTTCCAAAACCGTCGAGTTCGTTCTCTAACGTTCGACGTACACCATTTTACGACTAGTTTTTCGAAGCCATTTTTGTCACTTTCAAGAAATTTCCGACGACATTGTTTTACGACGAAAAGTGAAAATTTCACCATAAATCATTACAAAACCATTGTAGGATGACATTTTGACGTAAAAACTTGTAAAGTCATTTTTGAATGGTCAAGACGTCAAAAGAGTATTTTTCGACGATAAGTAGTATTATTTTCAAAACTCGCAAATGGTATAAATAACATACGAAATGCATGCATAACATTACATTGCAACTCATTACATATCATATCATTCGTTATAGGTCCCGGTTAAAGCATCACATTATACCTCAGTGTACTCACTTTTGTCTTAGCATCATTTCATCAAGTGAGTAATCACATCCCCTTTTTACCGTTTTTACTATATTTTGGGGCGAAATGCATGAACCATTCTTGAGCTAAATTGATCACTACTTTTATTAATTAGTTTGACTAGAACTTGTGAACTCGAGTCAATCCTTGAACTTAATTACGAATTTATGACTTATTTGAACTTATTGAACCGTACATGTTATGACCTTGTCCCAAAGTCTCCCGTGTTCGGAGCATCACTATAAAGTCTCCCGTGTTCGGAGCGTATCTTTGGGAAGAGGCTCCCAGTATATCTTTGGGAAGAGGCACCCAGTATATCTTTGGGAAGAGGCACCCAGTATATCTTTGGGAAGAGGCACCCAACATAACTTTGGGTAGTGGCACCCAGCTTAATTTGGTTTCATCAGTAGCATCCCTGAATTATTATATTCGTGGTACTATATTGTGAACTATTATGACCGCTTATACTTGACTACTTCATACGCTATCTTTTGTGCAATGGGTTGTGAATACACAGGTTGCAAGTTTTGTATGGGCGGAACTTGGAACTGAGTGGATTTACAATGCCTTTGCTTTGTGGATCATTTTTCGTTGACCGAAAGCTTTGAATATTTCTTACGAGTTTTCTTATTTTGCTAAACATGTTTACTCACCAACTATTTTCATAGTTGACCCGTTTTTCTCTCATGCATTTCAGGTGATCGTTAGCAAGCTTTTTCTACCAGGTCTTGCATAATGAAGTTTTCACTTGTCACTACAAATCATTATGTAATAGAACGCAATATTTTGGGAACTAAACTTTGTAATATATTTGCCGATGACGGCTAAACTGGTATTGTAATGGTGTACTCTTTCTTTTAATTATTAACGTCGGTATGTTCTTTTATCTTGTGCTTATGTTCCCTTCCGTTACACCTCGTGTTTCCGCCTTCGGCGAGGGTGTGACAGATTGGTACCAGAGCCAAAGGTTATAGAGAATGCCGATTTTTCAAAAATAAAAATCACAGCTATAACCGAAATTTTTTATTAAACATTGAACATAATCCGAGTCATCTAGTCCTATCGTTGCATCGTTAATCATAAATTATACATAGCCTGATCAACTATGTCTAATTTATGAAGAACCATGCAATGATAAGAAGGGTAAATTTAAATCATGTTTAGTCGAGTCTTTTGAGTCTGGTCACCTGAAGTTGCATTGGTCTGGTGGGTGTGCATAGCATGTTTTTACGTTCACGTCTACGTTACCGTACCTAGTTTATATCTTCTCTTTTCCATCTTTCGACTTGTTAGACATAGCATGTCCCTGACCCTGTCATATTTCGATTCACTATAAACACACATTACCACCGTTCTGTACCTCATCTGACTTCGTTCGAATGTCGTTTACTCAACCCGATGTTTTGGTCCTCTGTAGGATCATGGCTGCAAGAAACACACGCTCAGGAGGTAACAACAACGGCAACCCAAACAACAATGACAATCCAGACAACAACGCTGCTGGAATAGCGGATCTACTCACCCAAATTATAACACATCTCGATGCTAGACGAACCAACAACGGAGAAGGTACTTCAAACGCTGGTCAAGGATGCAGCTACAAAACTTTCATGACATGCAAGCCAATGGAATTTCATGGTACTGAGGGTGCCATTGGACTGCTAACCTGGTTTGAGAATGTTGAGTCGAAGCTTAGTATCACGAAATGTGCTGAAGAAAATAAGGTTGAGTTCTCTGCTGGTCTACTACAGGGACGAGCTTTGACCTGGTGGAACAACCAACTACAGATCAGAGGAAGAGGGGCTGCAAATGCGTTATCTTGGGAAGCATTTAAGAAACTACTAACTGATGAGTACTGCAGAAAAGATGAAGTGCAGAAACTGGAAGAAGAATTTTGGAACCACTTGATGGTAGGAGTAGAGATCGACAAGTACACGATCCGGTTCCACGATTTAACTAGGATGGTTCCTCACATGGTTTCCACTGTGGAGAAGTTGATTGACCGATATATATAGGGATTGATACCAGAAATTAGGAGGGATGTCACTTCGTCGAAACCAACCACTCTGCAAGCCGCTGTGAGTATGGCGTATCGCTTGACAAATGATGTGATCAGGTCTGGAGAACTAACAAAAGCAAACGACAATGGACGAAAGCGACAGGAGGATCACCAGGGAAACCGAGACCAGAATCAGCAAAACAAGAGGCAGCGAATAACCCAGAACTATGGGGCGATCACCCAGGAGCGCAAAGGATATACAGGTCCACATCCTTTGTGTACTCGATGTAACTATCATCACTCAGGAGACTGCCGAAGGTGCGACAAATGTGGACAGACGGGCCACTTCGCGCGAAATTGCTCAAACAGAACTGGAAATCAAGGACAGAGAAAAGCATGTTACGAGTGTGGAAGTCTAGATCACCTTCGCAATACATGTCCAAAGCTGAAAAGAACTCCCAATCAAGGAGGTAATCGTCCAAACCTGGCGTTGGCAATAGAAGGCCCACAAGATCAGAACATTGAAATTCCTCCCGCACGTGGTCGAGCATTCTATCTGGGTACCGAGGAAGCCCGCAACGCGTAACGGGTACATTCCTTTGAACAACTACCTTATTTCTGTACGACATAATTTTGAGTGCATAACTTCCTTCCGATTCTTACCACGTTCACGACATTGATTAATTTGAGACCTATTGATATCGACCTTAGTTGTTATATGTATTTTGTTGATTTGATTTGAATTGTGTAAGCAAATCCAAGATCGAACGAATCTTTCAAAAGACTTCATTCAAGGATGTTGAATCCTACCTTTCTAACAACTTGTTTCCTAACTTGATCTAGTGACAGTTCTTGTTTGATGAGTTGCGAAAATCAAGCTAAGAGACAAGTTTACTCAAGTCGGTTTAGTTTAATCTCATGACAGTTCTTGTTTGATGAGTCGTGAGATTAGATTAGAATCGACTACCTAAAGGTCTTTTGAGAGCTACGTTCGATATTGGGTAAGGTTACCCTATCAAATCTAATCACGGGCACGTACTTAGTTGAATAGGGAACCTGTACGCATGGGCATTGACATGATCGTTTAGACTGTTCGTACGAGCATGAACTTTTAGAACTCTTGTTGAGGTTCGGACCATAGTATCGTTAATCGAATCACGAGGACGTGATTCCGCTGACATGGGAAGAATGTCACAATTCTCAATTTCCAGTCATTTCTCAAAACAATTCACGTTTCACTATTTCAACATTTATCGTAAACTTGGTTTACTTGTTCCAAATTCGCGTAACCTTTATGGTTTAGCGGCGAATTCATGATCATATCATCACGAACATTTCATATGGACTAAGTTTAGTCTACATTTCATTAACATCATTTGCATCACGTTAGTTCATTCATGACATTGCATTTCATATTAATCGCGTAAATTTTATATTAAATAAACGTTATCGCGTGAGTTATTATTTTGAGTATTTAATCCGTTATTTCTAAAAATGATCCCGACATATTTTTATATTTACATTTAGTTTATAAAAACTATATTTTGAGTTTACCTAGTGTTCTAAATTTATTTCGTATATAAATTGTTAAATTTATATTATTACGACGTTTTTCTTAAAAACTACACGATAATTATTTTACCACTCAAATTTCACAAGGAATGTATTTTTACAATTTTTATGATCTCATTATACTCTAATTTGATCTATTAAAAATGACTTTTACCAAAAATTACCTTAAATACACTAATGTGTATTAAATCTTACAAGTATTATTACTTATACATTTCCTTACACTTTCTAACAATTGTACACAAAGTAAAGAAAAAAAAAAAAAAAAAAAAAAAATCTTGAGAAACAAGATCCACAAAAACCGGCCTATGGGGGGGGGGGGAGCAATTAATGTGTGTTGAATTATTTCTTTGATAGTATATACTTACACTCCAAACCATTTCATTCATTCTACTCAAGTTATTTCAAAGATTAGTAAAACTTTTTCTCTCTTGGTTTTGCTTCTCCTTCAACCGGCCATAGAAGGGTTTTTACAAGGGATCATCATCTTTTTCAAGTTCAAGCATAAACACAATCTAGATAACACTCTTCATAAGGTTTTGAAATAAAAACCTAGAGTGTTTAGGTTTAACCTTGGTTCTTTGCACCTCATCATAATACTTGTAAGCATATTTCTATCATTTTACATATTTCATCTTTATTTTATATTCATCTCTTCATTTTTGGAGCAAACATGCAAGACTTGTGTTGTTTATACCATTTTACATAATTTTTAGAGTTATATATATATATAAGGTCATCCTATAATTATCCCCTTGGTATACTTTGGTCTTGATGATGTTTAGGAACCCATGACACCCTAAGAAGGTGTATGGTAGGATTAGATTAGCTTTGGAGTTGATTTGAAGGGATTAGAATAGGTTTGGTACGAGAAAAACTATTTTCGATAAGTATAAAATGTGTTCTGTCCTTGTTTTGATTTTCTGGAAAATCCGACAGTAGGCACGACTTTTTGGCCTTGATATTTAGAAAATATACTTTAAAACGAATCCGTGGCCGCTTGAACGGATTAAAACGGAGTTATAACGAAGAAGTTATGAATTTTTCAAGTTTGACGACGAAATATATATTTTTCAGAAATTTCAGCATACTATTTTTATCTTGTACGAGTCAAAAACGAGCCTTAAGCTTCATAAATTATTTCGACTTATCAAAAATATATTAGTATACTTTGATACGAAGCTAAGGACGTATTATACGTAGAAAACGGATTTGAAACGACAAAGATATGCACGTTTTCATAAAATTGCCGTAACTATTATTTTCTGAAAAACTATATTATTTTTACGAGACAAGTGTTACGGTAACTAAAACGACCATGTTGGAGGCTGTTTTTAACTATGATGTGGAACTTTTTGGAACGAAATGTCTTCTAATAAAATCAAGATCACCGAGCATATTTTTCAAAACAATCAACCGTTTGTATAGCGGAGTTGTAATAAATTATTTATGGATGTTTAAACTTGGCCGAAACTCATTTTTAACCAACATTTTAGTCAAAATCACCATCTTTAACCCTTATTATCTTTATGTTCGAGACCTGTATGACGAAAACTCCTGAACTGAAACTTCTAGATTTCGATACAAACTTTCCAAAACCGTCGAGTTCGTTCTCTAACGTTCGACGTACACCATTTTACGACTAGTTTTTCGAAGCCATTTTTGTCACTTTCAAGAAATTTCCGACGACATTGTTTTACGACGAAAAGTGAAAATTTCACCATAAATCATTACAAAACCATTGTAGGATGACATTTTGACGTAAAAACTTGTAAAGTCATTTTTGAATGGTCAAGACGTCAAAAGAGTATTTTTCGACGATAAGTAGTATTATTTTCAAAACTCGCAAATGGTATAAATAACATACGAAATGCATGCATAACATTACATTGCAACTCATTACATATCATATCATTCGTTATAGGTCCCGGTTAAAGCATCACATTATACCTCAGTGTACTCACTTTTGTCTTAGCATCATTTCATCAAGTGAGTAATCACATCCCCTTTTTACCGTTTTTACTATATTTTGGGGCGAAATGCATGAACCATTCTTGAGCTAAATTGATCACTACTTTTATTAATTAGTTTGACTAGAACTTGTGAACTCGAGTCAATCCTTGAACTTAATTACGAATTTATGACTTATTTGAACTTATTGAACCGTACATGTTATGACCTTGTCCCAAAGTCTCCCGTGTTCGGAGCATCACTATAAAGTCTCCCGTGTTCGGAGCGTATCTTTGGGAAGAGGCTCCCAGTATATCTTTGGGAAGAGGCACCCAGTATATCTTTGGGAAGAGGCACCCAGTATATCTTTGGGAAGAGGCACCCAACATAACTTTGGGTAGTGGCACCCAGCTTAATTTGGTTTCATCAGTAGCATCCCTGAATTATTATATTCGTGGTACTATATTGTGAACTATTATGACCGCTTATACTTGACTACTTCATACGCTATCTTTTGTGCAATGGGTTGTGAATACACAGGTTGCAAGTTTTGTATGGGCGGAACTTGGAACTGAGTGGATTTACAATGCCTTTGCTTTGTGGATCATTTTTCGTTGACCGAAAGCTTTGAATATTTCTTACGAGTTTTCTTATTTTGCTAAACATGTTTACTCACCAACTATTTTCATAGTTGACCCGTTTTTCTCTCATGCATTTCAGGTGATCGTTAGTAAGCTTTTTCTACCAGGTCTTGCATAATGAAGTTTTCACTTGTCACTACAAATCATTATGTAATAGAACGCAATATTTTGGGAACTAAACTTTGTAATATATTTGCCGATGACGGCTAAACTGGTATTGTAATGGTGTACTCTTTCTTTTAATTATTAACGTTGGTATGTTCTATTATCTTGTGCTTATGTTCCCTTCCGTTACACCTCGTGTTTCCGCCTTCGGCGAGGGTGTGACAATGATGATTTGATAATGATAGGAAAAGTTAGTTACGGTGGTTTATGGTGATCAGAAAAGTAGGTTACGACGGTTGTGACGGTTGTAACTGATCAAGAACTCATTAATGAGCTCTGATACCATGTTGACAGTAATGAGTAGAGAGAAACACACATTTCACACAGTGAAAAATGATTCTACTTGTTACTCCAAAATGAAGGATACAGAGGTTTTATACAAGAGGAAAAACAGAGAAAAAGAAATAACAGAAAAGTTACAAAACAGACCCTACACTATCCAAATGTTACATCTGAGTCCTATAACTTTTAACTAACTCCTCTTTTACAATCGACATGTGTAATAAAAAACATCTAACATTTGCACCCAAATGGTAAACTTAAAATAGAAAGACAAATATTTGTGAGAAGGACACAAATGATTTTTTTTTCTTTAAATTAGTTCTCGAAAATTTCTAAAGAAATTCCACAAGATTGGGTATGTTGGTGGATAAAAAGTTGTGAATGCAACTTTCTTAAAAGTGGAAAGTTTTGACGAAAACAATTATGAAAAAAAAAAAGTTTGTACACCAAATCGTTTTTTAGTGCATCAAGAGTTCGTTTTTGTATCTAACTTCTGTTGATTTTTTGCATCAAAAATTTATCGTGAAATATAATAAGTTAAAAATTTTGTGCATCAAAATTTCATTTTTGTGCATTAAAAATACGTATAAAAACTCAAAATTAAAAAACTTTATTCACAACATGTTTATGCACCAACATCCTCTATCTTTAGGTAAAATCTCATAATTTTTCGAGAAGTTTTAAAATTTGCAAGTCTTTTTTATTCTTCTCTCACAAGTATTTGTCTTTTTATTTGATCTCTTCCCACCTCCGCAATATATTTACTTATACACAAATATACCCATATAAACCAACATCACACACACAACCAAATAAAAAGTCGGTCGATCAAGTGATTGACTTCTCTCATTTTTCATTGACCCACGCATGGGACAACCAATCACAAGTCGGTCGATCAAACGACCGACTTCTCTCATATTTCATTGACAAACGCATGGGTGGGTGCACGATGTTATAGTAAAAGACGCGTCGCCCTCACCAACGCGTGAGTGAGGGCCTTATTACACATAGTCGAAACAATTGCTAGCTTACGCCTTCTTAGTCTTTATTTAAGTACTCAAACAACAAAGAACAACCTACTCTTAAAGATTTGAAAAAAAAAGAAAAAAAAGAAAACACGTGTTTTATTAAATTAAAACCAGAAGAAACAATTTTTTTTAGGGCTAACCATCTTATTCACTGGAAGGTGTTTGGTACGAGTGAATCGCACAAAATGAATTTGTAGAAGAGAATGAAAATGCATTGAAAAGAGAATAGCTCAAAGAATGAGATTGGATTTTAGTGTTTGGTACCAACGAATAATCCAGCCGATACATATGCAATATGTTTGATTCTCTTGTTGTTGCAAGCTTAGAATGAGTTAGATTTGAATATCAAAATATGGCTAGTAGACAAGTTATTCTTTCTAACATCAGAAGTTCCCTAACATTATATCTGGATAACATAAAGTTGATTTCCGAACTCGTGAAACAACATTTTAACTATACTAAATATCGAACAACAATAACATAACAACCGAAGCACCAAATAGCACCCGAAACCGAAACATCAACGAGTTTAAGATAGACAAATTGTTATGTCAACATAACATTTAAATTTAAGATAGTTGTCCTTTTCAAATTTAACAGTTAGGATTTGAGTCTGAATATATTGCTCAATCACGGGTTCAAGCATAATAATTTTCACTTCCGGTACTTGTTGCTCCAAATGATCATAACACTTTTTGTGCATGGGGTGGGATTAGAGGTGAACAAAAAAACCGGTTAACCGAACCGTAGCCGAAAAGAAACCAGAAAACCCAATCGGTCAAAACCGGTTTTGACCAAAACCGGTTAGGTTTTTATCCAAACCGCCGGTTTGGAACCGGTTTGGGGTTTTGGAAAAACAACCGGTTTGGAGACAGGTTTTTATAAACCGAATAACCAAACCGGTTCGGTTAACCGGTTTGGAACCGGTTTTTATGGTCTAGGCGGGTTTTTTGTGATTTTTTGAAATTTAAACTTTTGAATTTGAATTTTGAAAGGGGGGGGGGGGGGGGGGGGGGGGCGGATATTATTTATTTTGTTTCCAAAATTACCATTTTGCCATACAAATGTTAGTATAAATAGATGTGTTATGTATTTGGTTAATTACCACTTTCAAGCAATCAAAAAACACTCCAAAAAAATCAAAACCGAAACTATTTCACTAAACACTAATGGAAAGTTCAAACAACACCACCAACACCGAAGCTGGTTCAACAAGTGCAGCGACAGTTCAGAAAGTTTTACCGTGTGACCGTGTAAAAGATCCATGGGAACACTTCGACTACGTCCTAATGTCGGACGGTAAGAAAAAGGCTCGATGCAAACATTGCTTGAGTATATTGTCTGCCGGTTCCAACTCGACGTTGAGGGCTCACATCAAACAAAAGTATTGCAGGGCACTCAAATCGGTTCCGGAGGCCGGTCAATCGTCTATGGCTCCAGACGGGACTATTTTTGCATACGATCATGATTTACTCCGTGAAAAACTGGCCGGTTTGGTGATTCAACGTGGTTTGCCGTTCAACCACTATGACAACGAGCTGACGACGGAGGTGTACCAGAATTATATGCAACCGCAGTACAATCATGTAAGTCGTATGACTCTTAAACGCGATGCTATGAGAATGTGGAAAATGGCTAAGCAAGATTTAAAAAATAATTTTTTAAATATGGATGCTTGTGTTAATTTAACAACCGATGTTTGGGCCGCTCCTCATAATTTGCCATTTTCGTACCTTTGTGTTACCGCACATTGGGTTGATCCCGAAAGTTGGCAAATGATGAAGCGAGTTGTAGCATTTGAAAACTTTCCGGTTCCTCACTCCGGAGAAGCTTTATACAATTTGTTGAGAAAAGTGTTTCATAAGTTTAACTTGACGGAAAATTTTTTTTCAATAACGTTGGATAATGCAAGTAACAACACAAATGCAATGGGTCGACTAAAAATGGAATATGAGCCACCTTGCAATGGCGAATTTTTTCATAGTCGATGTGTTGCACACATCATTAACTTGGCTGTGCAAGCGGGATTAAAAGATCCGCATTTGAGTGAAGTGAAAGAAGATTTTAAAAGAATGTTAGTTGATGTTTTTAAAAAGGGTAATAAAAGATATAATGCATACATTCGGATGTGTGAAACTGCGGGGAAACATTGGTTACAACCTTGTTGGGATATTGAAACACGGTGGAACTCCACTTATCTTATGTTCATAAGTGGCTTAAGACAAAAGGTGACCTTGCAATATTTTCATGACGAGAAATTGTCGGGGAGGGGTAGGTGTGCTCCATTTAGTCAAGATAATTGGGATACTATTGAAAAAATAACCCGACTACTTGAAGTTTTTTACAATGCAACCAAAAAATTGTCGGGGGTTTATTATCCGACGGCTCATTTGGTACTCGAGCAACTATTCTTGATGTCTTCACAAATCGCCGCATTTGAATTTAATGGTGGTGTTTATACTAGCATGGTTTCCGGAATGAAAGAAAAGCTGTTGAAATATTTTGAAACTTTGCCACCGTTAATTACTTGTGCGGCCGCATTAAATCCGTGTTATAATGTAAATGGGGTGGAGGTTCTTATTGACTCGATTGTGACTGATTTGGGTTGTTTCGCGTCAAACCCGAACTATGCTAATGATGCAAAAGAGTCATTTGGCCATTCTTTTAAAAGTTTGTGGCAATATTATTTTGAAAAATATGGCAACCCACCTCCTACTGCGACGGAGTCTTCTTCATCATCATCAAGGGCTTTTAGAGGGAATCCGATACTTGCTTTGCATAAAAAGATAAGAGATAATCCCAAAAAACGGATAAGAAATGATGGTTTAGCGAACAGTGAATATGAAAGATATATCACAACCGATTTTATCTCACATATTCCGGCCGAACAAGTTGAAAACTTTGATGTGTTGGCGTTTTGGAAAGCAAAGGAAACAATGTTTCCCGTTCTATCCCGAATGGCTCGTGATTTACTAAGTGTACAAGCTACTTCGGTAGCTTCTGAATCCGCTTTTTCAACAAGTGGAAGGGTTTTATCAAATCTGAGAAACAGACTCACACCGGCTTCTTTGGAGATGTGTATGGGTTTGAAAGATCATTTGGACGCAATGAAGCGAGTGCAAGATAAAACTGATCTTGAAAATGTCGGAGACTTCGAAGGGGAGGTCTACGTGGAAGAGGCACAAGCGGGTGAAATCGAGATGCTTTCCGATGAAGAACTAAGACAAGATGCAGCTGCTCAAGAAGCTAGGGGATCCGATGACGACTATTAGGACTTTTATGCTTACGTATTATGTTTTAAGTTTATGTATTTCCTTTGATGTATTTTCTTTAAGGTTATGTATTTCCATTCAGTTTATGTATTTCCGACGTTATAAATAAAAGTTGAAGTTTATTCAGTATAATTTTGTTAAATGTTGAAAAAAAAAATTAAAAAAAAAATAAAATCCGGTTAACCGGTTAAAAACCGGTTAACTATTTCAAAAATTTGAATTTTCTAATAGGCGGCAAAAACATTTTCAAAATAAAACCGGTTAACCGGGTTAAAAACCGGTTACCTTTTTTTAAAAATTCGAATTTTTGCAAAAGGAGGGAATTTTTTGAATTCAAAAATTTAAAATCACAACCGGTTAACCGGTCAAAAACCGGTTATGAACCGGTCCAAAAACCGGTTTAACCGGTCAAACCGGTCCGAAATATTCAAATTTTAAAATTTCAATTTTTGATTTTTTTTTAGCGGGAAGGTGGGTAAACTTTCAAAATTTGATTTTTTTTTTTATATTTACATGTTTGCCATTGTAAGACTAGTATAAATAGATAAAATGTGTTTTTATTTCTTTGAAACTTTTATACTTACATTTTTATATTTACATTTTTAGTATGGCTGATGCTGATCCTGCACCACCTCCGCCACCCCCGCCACCGGTGATTGTTCGTATTTTACCGCTAAACCGTGCACCAAATGTTTGGGCTCACTACAACTACGTCCACATGTCGGATGGCACGCTAAAGGCTCAATGTAAGTATTGTTTTTGTTTATTCAAACCCACTTCCAACCTGCCGTTGAGGGCTCACACACAGAAGTATTGCCGCCAAGCACCTGCAGTTGATGCCTGATTCGAGACCGCGAGTCGACGTTGAGTAATGTGTTATTATGTTATTATGTGTTATATTTAAGTTTATGTGTAATGTGTGATGTATCATGTATTATCCGTTTTATTAAATAAAAGTTCTAGTTTATTAATACACGAAACGAAAAAAGTTATAGTTTATTAATACACGAAACAAGAAACGATTACAAACGACGACGGAAAACGAAAAAAAAAAAAAAAAAAAAAAAAAAAAAAAAAAAAAAAAAAACTAGAACCGGCCAAAACCGGTTAACCGGTCTAGACCGGTTCCAAACCGAGCCCAAACCGGTTTGGACCGGTTGGGTTTTTCCAGATGCACTACCGGTTCGAAACCGGACTGGTTTACCGGCCCGACCAGTTTTTTTGGACGTTGACCAAAACCGGTTCGGTTTTGACCGGATCAAAAACCGAACCGGTTAACCTCTTTGTGCACCTCTAGGTGGGATCAATGAATATCACAAACAAACTAAAAATCAAATGGGTTAACCTCAACCATTTATTTCTTGATCAAAACAATAAAAACCACTTTCACCTTCATTTTTAAAAATTAAATATTGCACAAACCAACCGTTAATCGTTAAATAAGAATAATTAAACTATTGCGACAAGAATAAAATTATCTTTATATAAAGATCTAACAATTTATACTTTTGCTGATTTATTTATTTTTTATTTTTTTTTTATTATATTTTTTTTTTTTATATCAATTTCTTCGATATTTACACTACAAAATGAAAATCTTAGAAAATTCACAAACATCTTTATATTAACCCAATTTTTAATAAGCAGACAAGTGAATGCTTGAATATGTAGATAAGAAGAACCTAGATGGACCAACAATGAAATTACTAGTTCATAGGCGGGTTTATGGCTTATCAGCTTTTTCAAATTAACTGGTTACTTCTTAATATAACTCTTTGGATCTATACAGTCGAGCATGTTTACTAGCTTTTTCAAAGCATAGGCTATGTTTGGAAGAGGCTTTTTGGGGGCTTATAGGGGCTTAAACTTTTAAAATAAACCGACTTATAAAATAAGTCTTGTTTGTCACTCAGACTTAATATTACTACTAGAAATCATGCCAGCACCAACCAAATTTCACCAACAAGCATCAATTTGTTGGTAAATTACTACTTTACCAACGACTTTACCAACGACGATAAAAAAATCAAAATTTGTAGTTTACCAACAACATAATTGTTGGTAAATCCGTTGGAACTTAGTTGAGATAATTTTACCAAGTACTTTTTCTCAATAATTCATTGGTAAAATAAAAAAACATAATACTAACGACATGAATTCATTGGTGTATAAATTTACCAGCGACTTTTACCTACGACTTATTTTTTCTTGGTGAAAAACAATGTTTTCAAACCCGGGTCGACCTGACCGGTTCAACCGGTCGGTCCGGTGCTCGGTCAAAAAACGGCTAAAAAAAACCCGGGTTTTTAAAACCGGGTTAACCCGACCGGGTTTGTTTTTTTCAAGTTTTATTTATAAAAACCGGGTTGACCTGGCGGTTGACCCGGTTGGGAAAAAAATAATAATAAATGAAAAATCGGGTTGACCTGACGATCGAACCGATGCCTAATGACTCGACCGAGTCGTTTAAAATTTTTAAAACATTGACAAAAAATGTATTTTCAAACGACTTTACCAACAATAAATTTTTTTAAAATCAAGTTTATTTGACTAAAAAAAAAGTTTGCGTGAAAATAATATCTGGTTCAAAATTTTAGTTTGACCAAAGAAAAATTTACTCCCATAACCAATTTTTCCTAAATTCCCTCCATATCCAAAAAAATTCCCCCCAAACACTTGACCTAAAACCTTCTAACACTTTTCTTATCTTTCTTAGCAGCCTCCCTACCTAACCCCCTCAAAACTATACTTCTAAAATTCAATTCGCTGTAGCAACCAAAAACTTTGATTCATTGTCATCAAAATAAGTAAAGGTTGGTTTGTTTTCTTTTTAATTTTGTGAACTTTTCATCAATTAATCACTAATTTATACTTTATACTATATGTACGTGCTTATATTTTTCTGCTTTATTACTTTTATATATGCTACTCATATGTTGTTGTTAATTTGTGGTTCATTTGTTTTAATCTAGGCTTTTGTTTTTTTATTAGTGAATATAATCTTAAATATGCTACAGAGGCCCAATTTTGGCTAAATGCAACTCATAATTTCTTAATTGTGCATTATGATGTTTACAATTTGTTAGTAGGTATCTTATTTACAAGCTTACAATTTGTTGTTTTATTTGTCTAATTATGTGGTGACATGTTTATGTAGTTCTCTTGTTTATAAACTTGCAATTTGTACAGTCGGTGTGAGGTCGTGGGTAACAGAAAACATAAAAAACATCATGTCGGTTGATCGGAGTTGGATGAAACGTCGTGTCGACCCTCATGATGGTTCGATTAATCAAGAATTCAAAGATGGGGTTAAGGAGTTTTTGGATTTTGCATTTAACCAACCGCGAGCTATAGGTCGTGAGGCGATAAAGTGTCCTTGCTTCAAGTGCAAACTATTAAAAAAGCGTAAAAGGGACGATATAACACTACATCTGTACAAGTGGGGTTTCCAAGACTTTATTCTACCTGGTTTGTACATGGTGAAGTATCTACTCCAGAGGCTCATCAAGATCATGTTACAAATGATGACGTGCAAGGGGCGACTGAGCATCGTTACAGAGACATGGTGATTGATGCGGCTGGTCCTGAGTTAATGAGGGACTTCACAAAAGAAGAACCAAATCCTGAAGCAGCAGCGTTCTTTAAGTTGTTACACAGTGCTGACGAGCCATTATGGGATGGTTGTAAGAACCATACTAGGTTATCAGCAGTGTCTCAACGAATGAATTGCAAGTCGGACTTCAACATGAGCGAAAGCTGTTATAATCGAATCATTTCATTAGTGAAGTCCATGCTGCCAGATATTGGAGATGGATCTTGATGACGAGGAAGAATTCATGGATGAAGATGATGAAGAAGATGATAATGACGAAGATGTTGATGAAGATGATGGTTATTATTCGTCAAGTAGCGATAATGAGTAATGTAAATGTAACCTTGGCCCTAAGTAAATTTAACCCCTAATTGGTAGTTTATCTTATGCATGTTTGATTATGTTAGATGTTATGAAGTATATGTTACTTATTATGTCTCTGGCCTATGTAACTAATGTTTATCTCATGTTTTATTTCATAATAGATGGCTGGAGGAGGTAAGAGTTCTCGTGGGGCAAAGAGTCGTTCACTGCAGACACGTACTCCACCAACGCCATCATCACCACCCACAATATTGTTACAACCTCAATGCCCTCTGCCATCAGGATCAACACCTCAACTTGTATCCCGAACACCACATGAATCAGCAACAGTAATTGAAGTTGGAGAAAGTTCTACCCATACTGCTAACACAAGTGCAGGTTTGATCCTTTTATAAAAACTATTATTTTTAGTAACTTTATCTTAAATTAGCTGCATATATTTGTTTTTTTTATAGACCAAGACTCACCTCAACAAATAAGAGGACCTAGGGGAGCATACCTGAACAAAGACATCCCAACAATTGCGTCTGAACGGAAAATGATACACATTTATGGTCTTAAGTAAGTATCATATATGTAATTGTTATTTTCAGTTGGAGACACATGTAAATAGTTTTCCTATGTGCTGTATTTTGTGTAGCTACTTGGAACCAGAGGTGCCGAGAAATCGAGAATGATTTCTAAAGATTTCAAGGGAAACTTTTATGGGAAAGAAACCAAGTGGCACAAACTTGATAAAACTTTAGTCGAACACTTATACAAATGCTTTCAGGTTATCACATTTATTTAGACTTACTCTTGGTAAATATCTTTAATCACTAAATTTGTATGTATAGTAAAAATGTTTCATTTTAACTGTAGGATCGATATATGTATGATGAACCAGTAGATCCAAAATGGGCCAAGCATGTTTGGACGAAGAGGGCACAACGTCTTTGTTCAGGTACTTGGAACACTATTAGGGCCAAATTTAAGAAAGAGTCGGGCAGTGTGATCCCATCTGATTGGACAGAGTATTGTCCTGATAATATTGACCAAGAAGATTGGGAGGATATTCTCAAGTCTTGGATGAAACCAGAATGGCAGAAACGTTCAAAAGTAGGAGTTGAAAATAGGAAGAAGGTGCCCGGGGTTGAAGATGGTACAAGCTTTTATGTGAGACACACTGGAGGTTCTTCCAACTTCGGGATACATCGTAAGAATATGGTATGTACATGCAATTTTTTAATGGTGGATGGGGTGGGTATGTGCTACCTATTGTTGCTGCTAGTTCAGTATACAATATATCTGTTACTGCGGTCCATTTTGCAAAGTAGGAGCTGAAAATAGGGTCGGGTTACGGGTCACTTTATTCAAACCCGGCTCAACTCGAAACGATTAACCCGACCTGATAACACCCCTATTGTGTACCACAATCTGTTGGACATAACATCAGTAGCATATGCCATTAGATTTATTTTTTTGACTATATGAATGAAGCCTTCTATTTATCTATGGTTATGTACATCGACACTAACTGTTACTTTTGACTTTTTGTAGAGGGATGAAACAGGGATAGACCCAACAGAACTTCAGCTTTTTGAAAGGGTGCATAAACTAAAGAAAGGTAAAGGTGAATGGTGTGATGCAAGGGCAAAAAAAGTTCATTCTAAGTATCATGACATAGTCAAAGAAAAAAATACATCAGAAGTTGAGATAAGTGATGAAGGGATTGCAACTGATGCTAATCCACCACTTCCTGCTCCTCTTCCATTCGATGCCCAGGCTTGGGTAAATGCGACTGGTGATCCACAAAAAACTGTTTATGGATTTGGGCTTACTGAAGAAGCTGAAAACATACAAAAGCAGGTAAAACCATCTTCCACCAAGCAATCTACTTTTCATGCATCCACTTCATCCAACAATGAAAGCAACAGCGAATCTGAAATCGCTGAATTGAAGAGGGAAAATGCTAGTCTTAAAGCTAGAGAATCTGAAATCGCTGAATTGAAGAAGGAAAATGCTAGTCTTAAAGCTAGCGTTGGGCAGATCTTGAAGACATTGAACATGCAAGAAGTTAACTTGGCATCTAACGAGTAATTCTCTAAGTCATCCATTTAACCCATTTTTGGTATTCATTACTAAACATTATGGTAGCTTATTTTGTAATCTTTTGTTAATTCCTAATTGTAGCTACCTGTAATGGGTTATCTTGAAAAGATAATGGACTAGCCAACTATGTATGGATTTGTATTAGTACTTTGTGCAACTGACGTAGAACTTGTGTTAATTATGGGGTTGTTTACATTTACTAGTTGTGGCGTGCACCATAAATGATCGGCCGATATTAGTTTAGCAACGATTTATATTGTTGGAAAAATCCATTTTAGCAACAAGTCGAAAGCAATCTAGTGTCATTGCTAATTTTGAGAAATTACCAACAACTCTTGTTGATGCAATGTTGAATGTTACCAACTGACAAAAGTTTGTTGGTATTTTATGTTTACCAACGACTTTGGCATGTTTGTGAAATTTAGCAACAACATAAATATTCGTTGGTAATTTATCAACGATCGAAGAATGTGGTTGGTATTTTTAGCTTAGCGACCAGCCTTTTTCCCACCACCTTGGTTCGTTGGTAAAGTCGTTGGTAACACCTTTTACCAACCAGATTTGGGTGTTTACCAACGAATATTGGCCGTTGGTACTGGCATGATTTCTAGTAGCTTATAAAAGCTTATATAGGCTATAAGCCTCCATAAGCTCAAGTCCATTGAAAGGGGATTATGAGAGCTTATGAGGGCTTATAGCTAGTTAAATTACTTAAATATTCTTCACAATATAATGGATTATCATGCAAAATCCGAAAATATATCTGAATTTAATTTGATATATTTTTATGCGATTTTACATTAATAAATTTCAGTTCCAACTTATTCGTCAAACAACTTTATAAAAATTTAAGCTCCAGCTTTCGTCTTATTATATAAGCCCAAACCTTAGCTCCAACCCCAAGCTATTACGCCAACCAAACCCAATGTCTAGCTAGAATAACCACCCTTTGAAATAGATCCAATTTTAGGTATTTTTTTTACATGATAACCTTATTTTTCTCATCTATAACAAGAACATATAAATCCGATTGTAAATGCTTGATGTTCTTAAATGTTTTTGTTTCATACGTTGTTATGTCTAGTGTGATGATGTATTGAGGTACAACATTTTTATACGAGAACTGCTATATTTTCGTATTCATCATTTTAAGTTTTAACTTGTGAAATCTAGTCAGCTGTCAATCTTTGAATAATGATCCGCTCGACTCTAAACGGCTGATACGCAAGGGTGTTATTTGCTTAAACCCGACCTGAATAAGCCTTATTCGGGTCGGGTTGATCGGGTTTTGGGGATGAAACATTTTACATGTTCTTGACCCTAATCAGGTTAATCGAGTTTCAGGTGGTTACAATTATCCGCTCGTTGCTACGAGAGCAAAAACATTTATTGTGTAAGTACTAAATACTTCATTTTGTAAGTATGAAATAAAGTTGAAACAAATATATATGTTTCTTATATAAAATGCTAATGACAAAAAAAAAATGATGCAAACGTATATAGAGTTATCGGGTTTATGAGTTAATTTGTATATTACTAATTAAAAGGGTGTTAAAATATAAAGGAGTAATTATAAATAGTTTTATAGCTTAAGGTGAGAATGTTATATTAATAAAGTTAAAAGAATGTTAAACTATAAAGGTTAATGGAGTTAAAAGATTAAGAGTAAATATCATAAATCGTCCTAGTGGTTTGCCGGGTCACTCGAAAATCGTCCCTGTGGTTTAATTTCATCGGGTTTGGTCCCCGTGGTTTTCAACCCATACGGGTTTGGTCCCTTGACCAACTTATCCGTCAGTTGACCGTTAAATCCCCTAATTAGACTAATATCACGGGGGGTATTTTTGGTACTTTACCTTTGGCGCGAATTGGGGGTTCTTTATCTAACCCTAACGCATCATAATTCATCCCTACGGTTCACAAATCAGCAACACACCCACAATTCTCTCTCTAATCATACTCATTGAATGAAACCCTAGAGTAATTACACAATGTTGTGTGAATGGAGGGTGCGTAAAAAGGGTTCAGCTTCAAATCCATACAATGATTATCGTAAGTAATTACACAATGTTGTTACTCTGTTTTTAATGTAAAATTGAGGTTCTAATGTAAATCGTTCTTTGTGTGATCAGGTGAGTTTCCAACTGTTTTTTGTCTAAAGATTAACCATGGAGGTGCATTCACCAGCCCTCCTAAGGTACGTTACAAAGGTGGGAAGGTCAATTGGATAGACACAATTGATTCAGATCAGTTCTCTGTTGTTGAGGTTGCCACTATGATGAAAGAGTTAGGGTATGAAAATGAAAATTTAGGTATGGATTTTTTTTACAAGTTACCTAACTCAGATTTAGATAATGGTCTAAGAAAATTAGAAACTGATAAAGATGTGTTGGAATTGTTGACCCACGTATCTAAGTATAAGGTTATTGATTTATATGTTGATCACTCTGTTTCTAAGAATCCTAAGAATGTAGAACCTGCTTTGCTAGAAAATGTGCCTGATGATAGTCATGATGTACTAGAAAGTGTTGATAATGATGTAGTTGATGATGTAAGTGAGGATGAGTGGTTGAGGAATTGCTTAAATAAGGTTGGAAGGTTGAATAAGAATGTAGGCCAGTCAAGTAGGAATGAAAGCCCAAATGTAGATGTTGGTAACAATGGTTCAGAGGGTGAGGATGGTTCAGAGAGTGAGCATGGTTCAGATAGTGATCATGGTTCAAATAGTGACAATGAATCAGACAGTGATGATAGTGACTTTGTAGTTGATCAAGACCAGATGATGAATGATGTAGAGGTTGATATGGCTGAATTTAGGAGTAACATAGATAAAAATGCAAAATGGGTTGGATGTGCAGAGATTGTAGAAGAAGTAACTAAGGTGGTTGAGAATGAGGAAGTTGATTATGAAGATCTTGGTAGTGGGAGTGACTCAGATGATGAAGGTGAGAGGAGAAAAGCATTAAGGAAGGTGGCTAGGATGAATAAGGTTCATGCTGGTAGTGAGGGTACAATATGGAAAGAAAATTTCTTTATTGGTCAAACGTTTGGTAATAGCAAACTCATAAAGGAGATGGTCACAAGGGTAGCAGTTGAACAAAGAAGAGATTTGTGGCTAAAGAAGAATGACAAGCTTAGGGTGAGGGCAGTTTGTAGAGGAAAGATACCAAATTTTACATCTGATGGGCCAGCTGATGGGCCAGAAGTAAAGGGTAAGCCCATTAAGTCCAAAAAAGCTAGTGGATCTAAAATTAGGTCAAAAGGTGTCTCTATTAAACATAGTGAGCCTGAATGCCCTTGGTCTTTGCAGTGCTCGAAGTTACCAAATGAGGATACATGGCAAGTGAAAACTTTTGAGGATGTTCACAAATGTTTACAGTCAAGAACTGTTAAGAAATGCACAGCAACATTCTTGTCAAAAGAAGTAGAGGAAACAATTAAACCAAATCCAAAAATTCCAGTGAGTGCTCTTAAAGATCAGTTGCAGAAAAAACTTGAAATTGGTATTTCAAACCAAAAAGTGCAAAGAGCTAAGCAGATGGCCAGAGAAAGAGTGATTGGTGATTATACAAAGCAGTATGCACAGCTGAGAGATTACCTTATTGAGTTACAAAAACAGAATCCTGATACAACTGTTAGGATTGATTTAGAAAGACCAAATGACCCCACAGTTCTTGAAAGGAAGTTCAAGAGGGTTTATATTTGTTTAGGTGCTTTAAAAGAGGGTTTTAAGAAAGGTAAGAGAGATTTGTTGGGGTTGGATGGTTGTTTTTTGTCTGGTCCTTTCCCTGGTCAAGTGCTGACAGCAGTAGGGGTAGATCCTAACAATGGAATTTACCCACTTGCTTATGCAATTGTGGAGGCTGAAACAAAAGAGTCTTGGAAATGGTTTCTTGATTGGCTTGGTGATGATCTCAATCTATTCAGTAACTCAAACTTTACCTTCATAACTGATAGGCAAAAGGTATGATTACTAATTACCTTTTTTTAAAATTATTTTAAGTTTTATTGTTATCTCAACATGTGTACTTGTTTTATATTAGGGTGTGATACCAGCAATTGCAGAGACTTTTCCATGTGCTGAACATAGGTACTGTGTAAAGCATATTTATGACAACATGAAGCTGTCATGGAGAGGGCAGATGTACAAAGATTTGTTATGGAAGTGTGCCACCTCTACAACTGTTCAGATGTTTGACAGAAACATGGAAGCATTTAAAGCTCATAAGGAAGAGACTTATGAGTGGTTGAAGAAGATTCCACCACAACATTGGTCTAAAAGTCACTTTTCTGGTATGTTTAATTGGTATATCATCTGATTCATGAATTGTAAAACACTCTAACATATTCATTTATGACATTGCAGGCAGGGCAAAGTGTGATGTCCTTTTGAACAACATGTGTGAAGTTCTCAACAGGCAACTTGTAGATGGAAGGGACAAGCCAATCATCACCTGTTTGGAATACATAAGAGAGTACCTTATGAAAAGGATAGTAAATGTTCAAAAGGTAATAAGCAAGACTGATGGCCCTCTTACCCCTCATGCTGCTAGGATTTTCAAGACAATTGTTAAAGCAGCAGGACAATTGAAGGTAAGATACACATTTGAATTCCTTAACATGTTGAATTTGAATTTGTAATAATTCAATAGTTAATTTCAATAATTTTATAGGTTCAGTGGAATGGGGGTGAATTGTATCAAGTAAATGGTCCTTGGGGTGACCAGTGTATAGTAAGCATCAAGGATAGAACTTGTAGTTGTAGAATGTGGGAATTGAGTGGGATACCCTGTAAACATGCAGTTGCATCCATATGGAATATGGCTACCAATGGAATTGAAACTGCCATACCAGAGTCTTATTGTCATCCATGTCATTGGCTTTCAACATGGGAAGATATGTATAGGTCTAAGATTAATCCCACTAGATCACCAGAGTTTTGGGATAAGTGCAATGTTCCAAATACAATTATCCCACCAGATCATCACCCCCAAATTGGAAGGCCTAGGAAAAAGAGAAGAAAGAGTGCTGCTGAACTTGCAGATATAATGGTAAAAGGTTCCAAATTAAGTAGGTCAGGAAAGAGTGTGACTTGCAAACTGTGTAAGCAAGTTGGTCACAACCAAAGAAGTTGCAAGGGTCAAAGAGATGGTGGTTCACAGAGTGCTGGTGGTGGGTCAAAGAAAGCAAGTGGTGGTTCTAAGAAAGCTAGTGGTGGTTCTAAGAAAGCAAATGGTGGTTCAAAGAAAGCAAGTGTTGGTTCAAAGAAGGCTAGTGTTGCTTTACAGTCTGGTATGGGTTCACAATCACAACAAAGTATGGTGATGTTTCAAGGTCCACAGGCTTCACAAACTTTTGTTGTGGGTACACAGGCTTCAAGTGCCCCTACTAGAGTCAGACCACTACCTTTACTCCTACAAGATTCACCATCAAAAAGGACAAAGAAATCTGCAAACAGATACAATTCTCCTTAAATATGTTTGTCTAATCAGACTTAATGTTATGTTTCTGTTACAGACCACGGATGTTTTTCCCTTATGTCATGTTCAGTTTTTAGTTCATTTTGTGTTTTGGTATTTTGGTCTATTCTGTTATGGCCATTTCATGATGTTAAGACAATGTGTAATGATACACTAGTTATGTGTTTATGAATGTTTGTGGTCTTATGTTCTTATACAACCTCTGTCTAATGCATCTATGTAATGTCTTTAACAACCTCTGTCTAATGCATCTATGTATGCTACTACTATGCATCTATGTATGCAATATGAAATAAAAGTTAAAGACTACTTTATTTGTCAAGTTAAAACTGCTCATTTTTCATTCATATTAACCCAAAATACAACTTGACTATCCACTACACTGTCTTGATTCTTTTATCTTGACTACCACTACAACTTGACTGCCACTACAACTTGACTATCACTTTAACACTAAATAAAGGAAAAACAACAACCAACTGATAATCAACCACATCTTGATTCTTTTAGCTTCATTAGCTTTTTCAAGTACTTCTCTTTGTAGCCGATTCATTGAATTTAGTAGACCAGGAATGATTTGCACAGCCCTATCACACATAGGAGGATCATACCAATCTACTATCCCACAATTTGATACCTATAAACCAAGTCCAAAAATTAGGTCAAATTAGGTCAAATTGGGGGTTTTTTGAAAATACAAAATTGAAGACTTACTCTTTTACTACAACAATAAAATCTTCTTCCGGGGTTAGTAGGTGTCCATGATGTTTTGATAATGGCTATTGATCCACAACGACTGCATCTCACCATCATTGATGTTTGTGTGTGTGTTTATGTTGTGTTTGTTTTGCAACGGGTAAAAAAAATGAAAGAATAACATATATAAGTATTAACCAAACATAGAAAGACTAAATTGCCCCCAACTTATTAGACACGTCACCAGAAAACTTGGTCAACTGACGGATAAGTTGGTCAAGGGACCAAACCCGTATGGGTTGAAAACCACGGGGACCAAACCCGATGAAATTAAACCACAGGGACGATTTTCGAGTGACCCGGCAAACCACAAGGACGATTTATGATATTTACTCAAAGATTAATTTGTAATCTTTGTAAACTTGATTATTATTATTATTATTATTATTATTATTATTATTATTTATTTATTTATTTTATTTTATGTTTTTCACATTTCACGAACTCAAATCCCCGTTCATATACAGTAAAATGAGGTGTGAAAAGTTATTATATAAATGAGGGTTGTCAAGGCCGGATAAGTCGATGGCGCTAATAAACATACGCATACTATAAAGTTCCGCCTAATTTTAAAAACATTATTTTACTTTGGAAAAAAAATAAATAAATAAATAAAACTTTAAAAAACATTACCTGAGGAAGATCATGAATGTAAACAATTTTTTTATTGTTAAAACGTAAACTTTAATAACAAAGTTGACTTGAATTATAACATTTATTGTGGTTAAATAAAAAATATTTTGGTTTTACTTATTTAATATATTTTAAACTAAAAATAATAATGAAAATAATATTTTTGTTGTTATAATGAAAGTAATATCTTTTGATTGAAAAATGTTATTTCATAAAAATGTGTAGATTGGCTTGAACACCCTGACCCCGAGTGCCTTTTGACACCAGCCATTGTCCACCCAACAAGGAATAGCTCCGGCAACTCTACTGGCATAGTGGGGCACCAACTGGAGTGATCACGAGCCAAGACTCGGACCCCTGAGCTCTTATTCGACAAAGTCTCTCCAGTGTGCCCATAGGTTTTGCGGAGGTGGATACTTATATGAAGCAAATGTCAAGGATGAGATTTGAACCTGGGTCAATTGACTCAAGCACAAGTGCTCCAACCATTGGACTAATGCTCAATTGATAATTAAAAATTATTATTATTATTATTATTATTATTATTATTATTATTATTATTATTACCTAATAAAAACATAGAAAAAAATGTCTTATGGCAAAAATTTCGGTTTTCTTTTATTATATAAAAATGATTGATGTTCACTTTGATTATACAGTAGAGCGGACTCAAGCACAGATGCAACTGTAGCCTACAAATTCCAAAGTTCTGATTTCATATTCTCTTTTAGAAGGCATCCTAGATCAGGTGTCGAAGAAAGTCAATATTTAGAGCTTTTGCAGTTACTATCTTCGGTGGTCTTATCATCTTCTAATGATCGATGTCTTGGACTTTAAATGGCCTTGGTGAATTTTCTGTGAAATTGGCTAGAGAGTTGATAAACAATCATGTGCTCGCTGCTTTGTCCTCCCCTACGAGATGGTGTAAGGTTCTTCCAATTAAACTTAATGTTTTTGTGTGGCGCATGTTTCTTGACAAACTTCCTACTAGAGAAAACCTCTCAATATAGGTCTAGACATTCCATGTTCGTTGTGCCCGTTCTGTGATTCTGATGTGGAATCTCGTGATCATTTATTTTTTGGATGTTCGCTGCCATCAGAGTTGCTTAGGAAGTTTGGTCGTTGGTGGAATCTCCAAATCCCTTCTCTTGCTGATCCAAATTCGTGGGAGATGTGGTTTAACAGCTTAAACATTAGTAGTCTTCAAAAACGTATCTTGAAAGCCTCTTTTTTTCTCCATGTGGTGGCATATTTAGACATTTAGAAATGCAACTTTATTCTCCTCGAAGAATCCTTTTAAAAGTATGATTTTTGACAACTTTGTTTCCCAAACTTTCATTTGGGTGAATTATAGGTGTAGGAAGCTTAATGTTAATCGAGTAGCATGGCTAAATAACCCGTTAAACGCTATTTCTATGTAATTTCTTTTGCCTAGCTTCTTGCTAGCTTTCTTAATAATAATCCGCCGTTCAAAAAAAAGTATAGTGGAGACAGAAAAATGAATGAACTATGAAAATAAATGTATAAGGTTCATTTTGAAATTACATGAGGCCCTTTTTAGCGTCGTTATTGTTTTGTGAAGAGGATCAACAACATCAAGTATGAAGAATAAACTCCCTTGTATGCTTCTTTTTCTTGTTTATAATGGGGAATTAGATATATAGCCACTAATATATGAATATTTGCATATTTTCAAAAAATACAAGTTTTCAATATATAATGTATAATGTTGTATAAGCATGATTTGAATATATATGTAAATATGCAAATTTTGGTAGATACATATGTAATTGCCTATCATACTATCTTTATATGTTGTTTAAGCATGATTTGAATATATATACAAATACGCAAATTTTAGTAAATACATGTGTAATTGTCTATCATACTATCTTATAAAGTATTTAGGCATTCTTTAAATAGAAATACTTAAAAATTCAGCTTGCTTATTATAAAAATTCAATAGCTTACAAGACAAAAAGCAGAATATACACTATTTTAATGCACACATTTAAAAGACAAAACACAAGTCTTATTAGAACCATAATGTACACTACTTTAATGCTACTAATAGATTCAATGTTTTTAATATAGTTAATTAATTAACTGATCAATAAATACAATTAATGCTGTTATTAAAATACCATTTACATAAGAAATCAAATTATCAAGCATATTGTACAACTAATTTAAACACAATTCCTACATTAAATATCACTAATACAAATAATGAATCACATTATACAAATATTCAAGCCCGAACGGGCACGGGCCAAACGGGCTCATGTTATACGAATCGGTTTAAAAATTCCAAAACAGGATCCCATACTGAAAACTAATGGGCTAAACGGGTATGAGCCGGGCTTATGTTATACAAATTGGCACATTTAATATTAATTATCACAATTGTATATTGAAAAACATTGTTATTAGTTAAGGAGTTGAAAATTTTTTATATCCGTAAATTTATTATCAAAAAGAACATAATAAACTAAAGTATATGATTCAACGGAAAATTTTATTTCAAAATACATGCCGCCGCAACGCGCGAGTACCTGCTAGTTTTTATAATTGTCAGAAACATAATTTATTTTGTTTTTGTTCCCGTGGTTAAGACTTGATGCTGCCATGTCTTGCTTAGCACATGCAAAAACGTTAACGATAGATCAATACCTCACGAGGCTTAACACATCACATTTAGTCATATCCTTTTAAAACTTCCAACAACTCAACTTAGCATAAGGCATATGTTTTAAAATATAGTTACAGCACCATCATATCAATAACTTGCAACCATCAAAACAAAGATCCATACTCACTTCACCTAAAACAAGTTTGTGGATTAAAAAGTTTATCATAAAAATGAAAACCGGCTCCATTCCACAGAAGAGAAGCAGGGCTACACCACGGATGCTACCAAAGGATATTTAATCTTTAAAATTTCCCTCAATGATCAAGTTCATCCTGAGAAAAAAACAGTAACAAGATATATTATGGAGTATATCTAGGCTTACACAAAACCAATCCAAGTCTTAAGCCAAAGAAATAATAATTTATGAATACCTCCGGGCGAAATGGAGGACCTCCCTCAAACATATTTGCGAGATCAAGTTTATCCTGAAAAATAAAAACAGTAACAAGATATGTTATGGAGTATATTCCTAACCTTACACAAAACCAATCCAAGTATTGAGCCAAAGAAATAATAATTTATGAATACCTCGGAGTAATTACGCAGAGCAGAAGGATCAAGAAGACCTGCAACCAAATTAAGTAAAAATTTATTTAATGTCCTTGTTGTTAACACAACTTGACTAATAATCAGAAGATTTTAGAGACCTAGGTAACGAAACACATATCTAAATATATCTATCTAATAATGACAAAAGAGTGTGCGGGCAGGTCATTTGAGCTTTAGGTATTAACAGGAAAAAAATAAAAATTCAGCTTTTATGACATCTCAGGAATCAATTAGCTGCAAAATTAGATATGCATATTTCAATAATAAAATGCAAGGATGATGAACTGAAGGAAGGGGGTAAAAGAAGTATTACTAATTCCCTGTCCCTGGTAGTCAGGGTCCCATTTTCCAATCTGAATAACTCGTGGAAAACGTCGTTCCTCCCATTCCTGGATGCACTTGTTGTGGTCATGCTCGTAATCAGAAATATCACCAGCCTCATCCTTCGCTTCATGATTCTTTGGCATGTCGATTTGTGATTTGCAACCTCCAGAACCTGAATCACCTTCCCCTGAACACGACTTAGACTTCTTTTCTGTTGTTGTCATCTCTGAGAAAAAAAAATTATTATTTGGCTCAAAATATGAGGAACATGAAATCATAGAGTATACATGGAATAGATTCTGGATTAAAAAAGAACTACCTGATTGGCTTGACATCCTTTTCCGATCAGTATAGTCAAAAGACGAGTCTAGAATCTGCAGTATAATGGTCTTGTGAGATATATAAACAATTTGTACATATGCATGAGAATTGAAGCACTACCAAATATATATAAGTGTGACTTCTGAGGTTTGGAAACTTCAAAACTCGGATGTGTATTGAGGGGGTCCTTGTACCATATCAAGAGCTGGATGTCCGAATCATACAAATAAATGAATCTACCAAGAGTTATTTTAACAACCGCCACCACCACATATTGGAAAATAGCATAACTCTACTGTTACTTAAACTGTATGCTGATAATTAGAAAGAATTCCAAGAAGAGTTAAGTTCATTCATTCATTTAGAAAAAAATGTTGTAAACCATCAACGAGTCAGAAACTCGACAATACATCACAAGTGATACCCTTTCAAATATTTTCTAGACTTGAAAAACACAATAGATTTGGGTTAATTCAACAAGTTCAACAACCCAAAACCTGTTTGTACGTAGTCTCCTTCCCAATATAATTTCAAGGTGTTCAAAAAAAAAAAGCTTTTACTGAGATACTAAGATTAGAGATGACATAAGAGTATGATTGTATACAAAAATGATTCAAGACCCCTTGAAAAACAATAAGTGGTGGCAACTATGGACTTGAGTGGCAGTTAACTAATTTGATTGAGCTGAAAGCCCTTAAGAAGATATAGTAATCATGCTTGGAGCCTTTTTCTGCAGTTGGCTCAAGTGTCTCCAGGAAATCAAGTGTTTGATCGTAGTCTTTGATCTCTTGGGTAAGTATGTTATTTTTTAGCAAGTGGACACTAATCTCCCCATCATCACTATCATCATCATCAACATCAACAATATCATCATCATCATCATCATCATAATAGCTGTAGTCGTCGTCATCCTGCAAATACAATACAGGGGGCGTTATGGTTCATGAAATTACATTCAAAAGTGATTACAGAAAAAAGCATCTTGTAATTTGTGATAGTTGATGAGCTGAGATGGGTTTGGGTGTTTTTTAAAAGGGCTAATTCCCAAAAGGGGACAAAAAGTTGGGTATTGATCACTTTGAGGTACAAAAATAAAGCCTCTTCCCAGTTTGGTCATGTGCGAATGTGCGACTCCATCCAACGTGCGACACGTGTCCACTTATTTAATATTAAAGTACAGTGGGTAGGTGGGACTTTGACTTTGAATTTTTAGTTAAATGACAAATATACCCCTGTGTTAGATATAAATAAATATCAATTATTCATTATCTATTTATATCTTATCTCTTTCTATCTTCATCTTCTCCTTCTCCTGATTCACCACCCACCACCACCGCGACCACCGCCACCACCACCTCCAAATCCGTCATCATCACCACCACCTGATACTTCCAGCACCACCACCAAATCCGTCATCATCCACAGCAACCCAACTGTAACCCATATGCTATCGAAGTCATCCCCAGCAACTCACCGGCGCCGGAGCTCGGTTCCGACAACTCACTATCACTTTCAGTTACGATTTTAAACAAGATAATAATTAGATATTTTGTGTATGATACCAGATCTGTAATTTGTAGTTATTGTGATTTTTTGTAATAGATATGAAGATCTTTTTTGATAGTGATTATAGATCGAATAACTGAAGATGTGGATTTTGTTTTGTTTTTTTTGTTGAGGCAAGAGACAGGTGATTATAGATCGACCCATTTTCAATAACTGAAGATGTGGATCGAATATAGATCTCTGTTTAGTTGTAGTTAGCCTAACTAGCAAAAAGAGGCTACTATTAAGGATAGAAAATAGAAAGGATTTTTCTAACTTGTGCCCTAAGGGCACAAGTTAAGCACACCAAAAAGACACTGGGTCCCACAGAAAAGTACACAGGAATCCACAGAAAAGTACACTTTTTGTGGATCCCTGTGTACTTTTCTGTGGGACCCGGTGTCCTTTTGGTGTGCTTAACATGTGCCTTAGGGCACATGTTAGACAAACCCAAATAGAAATACATTTACTCTGTATTTACTTTCAAGAGCAAAATTGGTCAATCCTAGATGTGGCTAAACATAATTTTTTACTGCTATATGAAAATGGGTCTGGTTGGGTACCAACACTAGTTGTCCTCTTTTAATTTATAAATCATAAATATCATCAATATGATTACAATCTAATTTTTTAAGTAAGACTAGTAAGGAGGTTGTAAGCATTTAATAATGTTTTCAGTAAGACTTGTGATAAAGAAAAAAAAAAAGTTGGCCGGAATAAATGGGTGTTGCCGGAATATATGGTGAGAATAGTTGTTGATGATGATGGTAAAAAATGGTATTTTGGTCTTTTTATCACTCTTGTAATAAGACAAAAAAAAGAATATATTGAAAAACACCCAACTATCAATGTACTTTAATATTAAATAAGTGGACACGTGTCGCACGTTGGATGGAGTCGCACATTCGCACATGACCAAATTGAGAAGAGGCTTTATTTTTGTACCTCAAAGTGATCAATATCCAACTTTTTGTCCCCTTTTGGGAATTAGCCCTTTTTAAAATGAAGCACAATAAATATTAATCAAAAGATAGAAGCAAATTCAAAACCGTAGTCAGTTTCATTTTTAAGGTTCCTTGTAAGGGCAAAAGTATACATAGAACTTTGGTATATGTGAAATCGATGTTGAATTTAAATTAGAATTAGATTTTCCAGCCAAGCATTACAACATGATATTAATTTCAGATACAAAAGTGATTACAGAGAAAAGCATCTTGTAATTTGTGATAGTTGATGAGCTGAGATGGGTTTGGGTGTTTTTTAAGAATGAAGCACAACAAAATTGGAGTATTAATCAAAACAAAGAAGCCAATTGAAAACGGTAGTCAGTTTCATTTTTGAGTTTCCTTGTAAGGGCAAAAGTATACATAGAATTTTGGTATATGTGAAATCGATGTCGAATTAGAATTTCCAGCCAAATATAACCATATGATTTTAATTTCAGATACAACCAAAACCCTTTGAACCACGGATATCGTAATTAGTTAAAATTGATTTAACAAATATATATTATAAACACATAAAAGAAAAGAAATAAAGTGATGATAATCAATAAAAAAGCTACCTGAAGAGAATCAACATACTTCTGAACATCTGCCTTAATTGAGAGATTAGACAACTTATCGCAAACTTCGTGTAGCTCCTTTATAACTTCTGATTTGGATTCTTTGATGATCAAAGAGACATCAGTCGCTGATGATGATGATGAGATGTTCTGACATAAGTCACGATGAACACCGTCCACTTTCTTGGAGACGACAGTCAGGATGTTTGCGATCCTCCAGCGTCACTGGATCGTCATCGTTGTTTGTGACAGAGATTCTCTCCATGAACTCAACCATTTCTTTGAACACATTGACCTCTTCTTCAAGTTTCTCCATTTTTGATGAGACACGATATGGTTTTAGAGTGATCTTAGAAATTTAATAGGGTTTTAGTGAAAGAGAACGCGGGATATGAATTTTGAAAGTTGAGGGGGAACCCTAATTAATAAATTATCAAATATTCATTCCTAAGAAGCGAATCTATTCCGCAAATAGTGTATTTTACTATTTTTGTTAAGGCATGTTCAATGTTAATTTTATGAACCAAACTTCACATAGCCAAAACAAATTGTTACTTTTTTTTATAACAAACTATACGGCAGCGGTTACCCTGTAACTAAATTTTGTAGCGAGCAAATGTTTTCATTTATTTGTTTTTTTAACAATCACTTTACGTACTTTGTGGCGAGCAAACGAATGTCTTTCAATTTTACGCCATTCATGATAATAACCTTATTGACGGTGTTACGTGTCTATGATGATAACCTTATCGACGTTTCACATATATATCTTTTTTTCTAAATCAAAAATAGTAACAAAATGTTGGTGATTTTGCATCACCGATATTATTTAAGTGTAATGGATTAATTTAGGTGACCAATGTGTAATCATGATAAATGTTCAACAAGTCAGGGTTGTGCGGAGTGCACACTTGTATGACGTCATTATGATTGCTATTCGGGGGCGAAGCCCCGAATGACGGGGGTCCGGGGGCAGCGCCCCTGGTAGCAGGGTCCAAGGGGCGGCAGCCCCTGGCAGGGTCCAAGGTTATGAAGTGCTATGTTAAAAACGCACTAGAAAATAAAATTTCCGGTATTTTGTCCCATATTTTAACTGCTCGGTTATGAAGTAACTGCTATAGCAGTTACAACCGCTAAGCAGTTTTTTGGTCATATAATTCGTTTTTGGTTCTGGTTCATAACTAACAAAACATATTCTCAAGTTCAAATCTGAGTTTTATCCGATTAGAGATTTCGGTAGAACCACCGAAATACTTCAATCTGATAGTGTTTACACGACTCTCAGATTACTGTGATCATAATTTCCTAACACAAAATAAATACCAATGTTAAAGTAAAGACTTGGTTGAATTTCGAATATATATATCATTTTCATTACTTCTACCTTCCAGCAAACCTAAACAAACCTAAAACCTCTCAACTTTTTACAAATTTATATAAAATCATAAGCATAATAGCAATTGTACGACTGAATTGCAATTCTAGTTGAGTCGAGCAAGCTCAAAAACATTGATCAACTAATGTTACTATAAAACAATGCTACAATACCCGGTCAAGCTTCTTAGAGTGTCAAGCCCTACACAACCCAAGTCCAAAAAGAAATAACCTTTAACACCTTCTTATAGTCCCTAATTTCACTTCCCACTAACCCTAAACCACTCATTCACAAAAATGCAGCCACTCACTTATAAAAAAAATTCACCTCACTTTTCTCACAACTAAATAAAATACACATCAATCTTATCTCTTTTGTTTTCTTTCTTGTCACAAACGAACACCCAAACCCGCTTTCTCAATTTTTTAATCGAACAACACAAGGACACAAACACTACCATTTGATTCTTTTTATTGAACAACACAAGGACCTCAAAGTCGCTATATGGCTTCAAGATTGTATGAACGGTCCTGGTAAGTTTTTTTTGTTTTTTTTTTTTGTTTTTGTTTTTTTTTCCTATAAACGAACGGAAGAAGTAACCTTTAACAGATTTGTTTTGGTTATTTCTTTTAAAATTTCAGATATTTAAAAGAAGTATTGCTTCTAATAGATTTATGATGGGTTTGTTCATTGTTCAAACTTGTACATCTGTTAAGATTTATGATTTTTTATTTTATTTTATAATATCTTTATTTCAGTTAAGTTCTTGTAGGGTAGATGTGATTGGATAGTGAGGTTTTTATTTTGTCTATTTTTTACGATCAATGATGGGTGTTATAAAATCTTTAAAGATCCATTATTGTAATAAAGTATCTCAGATCTTGTTGTTGTAGAATGGTGGATGAAGGTGAGGCTAAATCAAAGCACACAAATATATGAAGAAAGAAAACAAAAGAGATATTTGAAGAAAACAAAAGAGTACATTGTGCTTTGATTTACAAGTATCTGTTTGTTCTTCTTTTTGTAGAATGGTGAATCTTTTATAATAGTGAGGTTTTTGTTTTGTCTAAATCAAATATACAACTACTTAAGCACATTGTTGTTGTGGTCTCAAACGTAAATAGTGTTTTTTAGTTTGATATTTGTAAAGATATATGTAGTATAGATGTATTAGATGAGTAATATAGATTTGTACATTGTGCTTAAGTAGTTGTATATATTGGTGATGGGGTGTTTTAAATTATGTATTAATTGTATGTTAGTAATAGTGTTTTTTTAGTTTGATTTGTGCTTTACATACTTGTAAATTATGTTTTGTCACTTGTATTTGCTTAAAATCTATATTAGCAAATCTTAAAAAAATAATAGGAGGGAAGTGTCTTCCTCTATTATAAGTAGTATAGATATAGATACTAGTCATAACTAGTTTTTAACAGCCGCTTATTAACACGGTTTGAGATAACTAGACGAGTACCCGTGCCTAGCGGCAGCGGTTCCTAGTAGCAGACAATTAACGATATGCGATATAGTGGTAAGTGTTTTGCATAATGTTCAAAATAGAACGTAAAAAGATTAAAATGTAATTGCAAACTGTTGTAACATGTGATAATTCAACTCTAGACGAGTACCCGTGCACAACAACCTGATTTTATAGCGTCAGATAATTTTAGTGATAAAAAAAATTTACAGGTTATAAACGAAAAGTAATAAAAGTTTGAGGATTTGAGGATTAAACATAATATTTTGAAACCCTGTTCGACCCAGGTGGTACAACCAGTTGAACCGTTCCGGTTAAAAAAAACGGGTCAATTAATACCGGGTCAACCCGCAGGGTTAGAAGCGTCCTGGGTCAACCCGGTTTCCAATGTGTATTAATAGTTTCCTTTTGGACTTGTTGCCAAAATATCTTGTTTTTTGTTTTCGGACATTATAGCAAGAGTTGATGAAAATGATGGAGAAGAGAAGGATAATTTATACTACTCATCTATAGTATATTATAAAGCATTTGGGACATTCCTAAAAAGGAAGGCTTAACAAATTAATATTCAACACTTGCTAATAATGGCAAATTTTAATAAGTACATCTATAATAGCATTTGTTGCAACACTTTAAAGCACTTTTTTTAAACATGTTTTTTAAAAAAATAACAAAAAAATACAAAGTAATTTAATATAAGAAAAAAAAACTTCCATAACAATAAATACCTAATAAATTTTATTTTTAAAACACCCCTAATATGAAAAATACATGTTATTATACATATTGTACAAACTAATAAAACACACAAATCTTCATGCAATTTATATGTAAACGAGCTCATGGTACATATGGTTTTAAAAAACGGATCGTGCCAACGGGTTCAACCGGGAACATGAGTCACCACCGGTTCGGCTAGCCCATAAAAGTCGTCAGAAAACGATATTGTTAAATCAATAGAGTTTAAACATGCATATTAAAATACAATGTTCAAAAAATATTATTAAATCGCAAGAGTGCCTCGAGAATCAACATATGCGCCTTTTGGATTCTTTTTAATAAAACTTACCGTAAAAACTAAAAACTTTGTTTTATAATAATCGGATGATTTTTTCAAAGCAAAGGATGCAAAGTGCTAAGTGCTAATTCAATATTAATAATTATACTCTTTAAAGTAACCCACATGATTTATTAAATATTTATTTTTACTTTATCTTTATAAGTAATCTTTTACTTGTATCATCCATCTATGTGGGACAAATTTAAGAAACATTATTTTTGAGAACTAAATTTTCTTAGTATAATGTAACTGATTTTTAAAAGTCGCTATGGTGTTATTATTTAATCATAACTTATGACTACGGGCTATTTTCAACTACTTTTATCTCATACCTTTAAAATATGCCTACTACCAGTTCATTATTGTCACCACATCACGTGGATAATCTACAATTTTTATATGAAAATTTTTGTTATTGCATAACAGTATTCAAAACTAAAATTATCGTCGTCTGTATATCTATTGTATTGTCAAATATTAAAAAAAAATCGCTGAATATTTTAATTGTATAGTGCCCGCCGTTGCAACGCGCGGGTACCCTGCTAGTTTTCCGTAATTATTGCTCCAAGTAGTAAATGCAAAATGGTAAGTCATTAATTGATAATTGTCGGTTAACAAATTTCTTTTCTCAGCCTATTATAAGACCATATAGAAAACGGTAACACACTAATTGAAAAATTAATTGTACGACTTTCCATGATTTTCACCATTTGCAATATCTTTAAATTGATTTCGAGGTTTTTGAAATTTTCAAACAAAGTTGACTATTTTTCAAACGCATGGCTAGTTAATAGTTGCCTGCAATAGTAGTTGACTGTAATGCATTTCAACATTTCATTTTTCAACTTTTCAACATTAATAGTTTATAGCCGAGTACTCGCGCCCAGCGGCGGCGGTGCCTAGTTGCAGACACAATTTCGGTGGTAGCAATTTAGTTTTCAACATAAGTTTGATGCGTTAATTTGTGTTTGGTGCGACGGCTCATGTGAGTTCTGCTACTGTGGTTTATGCATAGTTTCTAGTCGTGGTTATAAATTATCGATGTATACAAAATTAGTCGTGGTTAAAAATTATCGACGTATACAAAATACTTAATTGAAATAAATTCAATATTTTAGCGGACGTCACATATTGCAACATCACAAATGAGATTATATATTCCAATCCAACCTACCAACTTTCTTTTAAATAAATTCCCGTATGAAAAATATTTGGCTATCAATTCCCATATGGAATATGCCAAGCACAAAACAAATTATTGATGGAAGATATATTGTGTATGAGTTTCAACATTTCATTGAATATGAGTTTCAATATTTCATTCTTTCCTTTTTAAACATTCAATCAATACGTATAGCATTTAGCATATTGAATCGTTTCACAGTAATGTTTATGTTTATATATATGGTATTGATTATGTGTTGCCATGCATGTTTCGTGAACCATAACTCATTCAACAATTTAATTTTTTCAACATTCAACAAAGTCAACAATTCACCTTTTGACCATTTTTCCTTTTTATGTAGTTAAGATTTTTATTTTTGACATTTTAAAAGGGTAGTGATTTATTCACGGAAATGATTGATTCATCCACAACAAATTGGATGTAAAAATACACAAGTACCCTTGACATTTATCTACTCGCTTTTCATTGTTGTTCATTAACATTTATATCGTTAACAGAACTTATTTAATATAAATTTTATTAAATGAGCTTTTGGCAATTTACATCCATTTTTCGTAAATCTGCATTTTCTTTTCATTTTTCAAAACTTCTTTTGGGACTTGTGGCACCTTTTAAGTGAAACAAAACTCATCGAATTACGAAAAAATGGTATGAAATAAGATAAATGGGGATCAAAGATCACCACGAATTTTTGATGATTTCATTTTATTGTTGATTTTCAACCAAATAATTCTAAATTTTTTGAAATTGTTCTCGTAATTGCATTTTGAGCAAGCACGCAACTCCTCTTGTAAGTAAGCTCTTCATTTGCATTTACATATCTTTAATTTAAGGTCGAAGAAACATGTTATATTTATTAAAATTGTAGGCGTAACTCATCCTATAAATATTTGCTGCAAAGACAAATCGCAAAAAAAGTATCACATTTTAGATGAATTTGAATTTTAGCTACTCAACTTTATTTTTTGCACTTCAAATTGTCAAATTTAGTTTTTTTTTGCGATGTAATTTTTTTCGACTATTTGAAATATGTTACTAGTATTTTTTTTATGCTAAAATGATTAATAAATGTGATATTATTGTAATAATTGAGCATTTAATATTAACGATTTTGGCTAAAATAATGACGGTCAATCACTTTTAAAAAGTCGAAAAACTTTATATTGCATATAAGAATAACTTTAATACCTTAAATAGAAAAATTAAAGTTGATTATCTAAAATTCAAATTGACTTAAAGTGTAAATCTTTTTATGCGATTTGCCTTTATTCGAATTGTTTATCAAACCTTATTCTTAATGTTCACAACAAATAACAGGGAAAATTATTTAAAAACGTATTATATTTGTTACTTTTTATAGTTTTGTGTACCAACGTTCAAAAATGACTATTCCGTGTCCAACCTTTCAATTTTTGACTATTCTTAGTATCGATTAATGTATTTTTTTGGTATCGAATCACATATTTTGGAAATCAAATCAAGTTTTTTCTTTTTTTTTCTTCTTTTTTTTAATCTATACACAAAATAATCAAAATTTGAAAGGTAGGATGTTAATACAAATAAGTCGTTGAAACGTTTATTTATATTTTACGATCTTATAATGTTTTGTCTATAACAAACGTAAAATCATTTTAACGAAACAAATAGAATACGTAAATGGTTTGAGTTAATAGTTTCCTAACACACTTACGTTTTCACAAAAAAACACTAAAACAAGTATAAGTGATTTTATGATTTAGATACATATGTACAACAACTAGTGTTTACATATTGGGTTAGCATATACTTAAACTAAGTATACCAAAATGGGTAAAAACAAGTATATACTAAAATGGGTAAAAACAAGTATATACTAAATGGGTAAAAACTAGCAAATGGTATTGACCCATAACCCATGGTTTTATATATACCACTTAACCAAGTTCATTGTATCAAGAAAGAAAACCATGGATCAACCCATGACCCATGACCCATAACCAAAAATACCCATGGGCAAAGAGGAGCGTTCCACGGATCCCTGGCTTTGTGCTAGCCGGATCCCTTATGGTAGGGATCCGTGGGATCCGGGGAACAGTAGAGAATTTTCTCTATAAATAAAGAGTCATTTCTTCCTTTCTACTAACCATTTTACATACATACTTCCCCAAGTATTATAACCCTCTAACCTCAGATCCAAGTGATCTATGTAGTTTGTCTTTTGTTTTTTGTGTAATCTTCTAGGTTTCTTTTAAAGGCAAGATCACCACTTCTTGAAGACGAGCAAGCTCAAGTCCATGAGTTGCCATGCTTCGTCATCATCAAGACAACTAAGGTTCTCTTGTTGATAGTTCTTCCTTTCTCCATAGATGTTGGGATGAAGGCATTAGTGAAGAATGCCGAAAGTGTCAAGATGAAAGCATTAGTGAAAGGTGCTCATCATCCGTGTCAAAGCATTAGTGAAGAATGCTAAAGGTGTCAAGACGAAGGCATTAGTGAAGGGTGCCAAGCGTTGTGTCAAAGGCATTAGTGAAGGATGCCGAAGAAACAAATCAAGTCGCATTTGGGAAGAATGCCTAGGTCGTATAATCGATGAGGTGCATCGTTATACATATATGTATTTGTTTATTTCCAAGGATGGTGATATCCTTGATGATGTTGTAACAAGGAGTGGATTTCCTTGATATTAGGTGTTGTGTTGTGAAGGGTAGTAGTTCCTCCATAGTAATGGAACTAGGTGCTTAGCCTAGTACCTAATAAAGGGTAGGCGACGTTGTGATAGGATTAGTTCTCCTTGGTGTGAAAGAACTCGGTGGTTAGCCTAGCACCGTATAAAGGGTAGGCGACGTTGTGTTAGGTGTGGTTCACCTTGGTGTGAAGGAACTCGGTATTTAGCTTTGTACTGGAAAAAGGTTAAGCGACGTTGCGAAGGCTTCTCCGTCATAAGGAGTTGGTGTAATGCTTACGAACTCTCGAGTAGGTGACTCGGGGAGTGGAGTAGGGCAAGGAAGGTGTCCTTGTAGCCGAACCACTATAAATAACTTATGTCGTGGTGATGTGCTTCTTACTCTTTATCTTTCATTACACGTTTATATATCTATCTATCAACGTCCAACATAAACAACCAAATAGATTGACATAAGTCGATCTAAATATTTAAAAGGAAGTTTTAAATTGGTAAAACTATTCAACCCCCTTCTAGTTTTCCACAATTGGTATCAGAGCTTCGTTACCAAGTTTCTTAATGTATGTTGTACTTTAAAGACTTGATACGATCCGTGTATGTTTGAAAACTACAAAGAAGGATTTTTTTTAAAAAAAAAAAAAAAAAAAAAAAATCACATTTCTTTTAAATCACTTGTTGGACATTGATAGATCATTCTGACAATTCTTTTTTTAAGAAATCTTCATGCTAGAATCTCTCCAAAAATCTTCATCTCTATTCAAAGAATAATGAAGTCAACATTCAAGGAAGGATCTAAAAAGTAATCACAACTTACGTACACCAAGTACAAAGGATTACTTTAAAAGCTCATGAAGTATTTTTTTTGGTATTACGCCAAACCAAGAAGCATAGAGGTATGTTTTACTTTTCACTAGATAGGTTACATGAGTTTAATTTATTTGATAGTTTTCTTTGTTTAAAAATTATTAGCATCATAAGAAGTCTCTTTCGTCACTCTTCCGTCTTTTTCATCATCAGGAATGGTATTCCTCTTGATTCGTCAAACTAACGCCGTTGTCACATATGAACCCTCGATATGTGATTCATCAAAACCCGTCATCCATGAACAATCCTCATCTAATACTTCCAAACTATTTTTTAGTAAGCTATAAGCCTACTACAAAAATAATACCAAACAACCATTTTTCTGTCCACAGTAGCCATATCCCTCTAGTTGTACTAGCCGGATCCCAAATACAAGGGATCCGGTGAACCGTGGAACAGAACTCAGCTATACGCTTTCAAAAAATCACCACTGATCTTTTTCCCTCTATTCACATAACACGAAAACGACTAAGCTACAGAATTCATCCTCATTGGCTTCCATACTTTCAAGTATTCCTTCCTAGAACACCATTGTAAGTAATTACATTAACTTGTTCTAATTTTCATCATCCTCATCCTAGGGTTTATGGTTTCTTAATTTCTAATCAATTAATTTAATTAAGGTTTTTCAAATTAATCATGAAAAGGGGGTTTTAACAAAATCACATTGGGTTCACAACATTGTTAATACAAATCAAAACCATAAACCCATCCCAACTAATTTTACCTAATTAAAAATTTGTATTTTTAGTACCAACCATGCCCAAAGCCACTCAACAAGATCATCATGACACCGTCCATTACCTTACTCATTACTATCGTAAAAAGGGATTGACCAAAACCGACTGTAAAATATTCAAAATCCTTGTAAAACGACTTATCCACGAAGGTCGTGTAGTCAAGGAATGTTTTCTTGAAGATACCGACATTCGTCAAGTTTTCTCGACAATCAACTTTGATTGTCTCCTTGACATAGATGAACAAATTTGTCCGGTCTTCATTTTTGAATTTTACAAAAGCTTTAGAATCATTAGAAACACCGACAATAGCATCTCAATCGCCTTCATCATTAACAAACAAAACTTTATTCTTCCTCTCAACACCTTTGCTCAAATTCTTCGCATTCCTTGTGAAGGAATTTGTATGTACTCTCAAGACTGGGCAATTAACGCTCAAAACCTTGCACTTGATCCTAAGCCTCTCTATAACACTCCTCTTGACGATCCCGAAACCATTTGAGATACTATCTTCAAAGTTAGGACCGACCAATCCCGTTACAACCGTAACAAAAAGCTCATTCACCGTGATCCCTTTCAAATGGAACTTTTCAAAATGCATCCCATGTTTAGAAAATGGGAAGAAATCCTTAGGGAAAACGTCATTAGCCTAGTTGGAAACAAATATCATCCAAACACATGTCTTGTGCAAATGATCTATTGTCTTACCCACCAAAGGCCATTTAATCTTGCCTATTACATGGTAAGGAGAATGGCTGGGGTATTCAAAGCTTCCAACATGGTACTTTCGTATGGTATGCTCCTAACACGACTTTGTAAGTATGTTGGTGCATTGCAACCATCTCCTATCAACGATGATCATTACCTTTCCGATTGCGTCATGGTACCTCTTACCAAACAACCCCCTAAACGGTTCATGGTCAATGGAAAGAAACCTGAAGCTCTCTCGGACTCCTCAGTCGGTGAAGAAGAAGAAGATGAAGATGAGGAAGACGTCGACCCCATAGCTGATAACGCTACACGCGTCATTCGGGGTCAAAGGAACTTCCTTTTCTTCGAGCAAGTTTTATAACACCCTAGGCAGTGAACCTAATCGTTGTAGTGTAGTATTAGGGTAAGCCACGGGTATTGATATCGTTCTCTAGGGGAATAGGAATGCTAGTAAGAAGTTACTACGCTAAGGTTGGGGTTGAGGAAGATTATTTTTTTTTTATCTTTTTATGTTTTTTAGAAAATGTAAAGGTACGAATCTCGGGGTTTGGATTTGGGGGTTGGTATTTCTACCGATTACTCTACTTATCTAATTATCTAATCTAAGGTGTATGTAGTCTATGTCTAATTATTGTGTGCTCGTATGATAGTTTAAAGATGTGTTCACTTAGGTTTTATTACTCCTTAATTATCTCTTATTGATGGTTGAATTGTCACGTCCTTATTCTTAATCGCGTTGTGTGTCTAAAGTCGTGGGGTATCCGTTTATCCCTAAATCTTTGAACTTACCAAAGGGTCTCGTCTACAAAACCCTCTAGGGATTATAAACTCTAACTCTAAGGCCTTATTTGGATGGTTTAGCCTACAACCGCTCTAAGTGCTAAAGCCTAAGGTTCATAAAGATTAATCAAGCATTAATTACACAACGAATGACCTATCGCATTACTAGATCATTAACAATTAAGATAAGAGACAACCAATCAATATTCAATAATTAAGTTTCATATTCCCTTAGCAAACACACAAATAAATTAGCCGGACATGGAGAACATGCAAGCATACACACAAATAATCAAAGACATAATTGAATTAATGAAGTAAAACACTTATCTTGATGTAAGATAGGGTTTGGAACCCTAAAATACTGTACAAGACAGCCTTGGTTCGGTTTAGGTTTTTACTCCAAAAGACTACACTCTAATACTGAAAAATTCGGATTCTATATATAAGATTACATATGCGACGGCGTCACCTTATGATTTGTGACGCCGTCGGGTCGCCGTCATTAGGGTTTCGTCTTGGCCACGTTAGTCTTGCGACGGCGTCACCTTATGCTTGTGACGCCGTCCTCTTCAGTCTCTGACGCCGTCTGGATCAAATCTAGGCCGTATGAGTTGCGACGGCCTACTCTTTTAAAGCCTGACAACGTCACTTGAAAATAAGAAATTTGGCTTCTGGGCCGTCACAAAATGCTCAGACGGCGTCGCAGTTAAGCAGTGACGCCGTCACCTTGTATTTCAGCAGCTTGAGTGTCTCCATTCTTGACTTTCGCCATTTTCTTCGTATATCCGCGCCTTTTCGTCCAAATAAGTGCCATTACAGCAATTTGCCTTCAAGAGACCTAAAAAGTGAAAAGGAGCGATATTAAATAATAACGGATACAAAACTGATCAAATAAGGACTTAAAAGACCCCTCAAAAAGGTACATTTTAAAACCTTATCAATAGCCAACATCAAAATGGAACCCTTTGACTACTACGAACAACTTCCAACCATTCCAAACGAGGCAGCGGAATTTAAACAATTGAGGGGCATGATTCAAAACCTCGCTTACAACCTCACTAAGCCGTCAAAAAGGAAAAGAAAGGATTGACGAAAGAGACAATAGGAATATGCTTATTTTCCTTTATTTTATGTTTGGATGATTACGTTTTAGCACCTTTGGTTTATGGTAATTTGGATATTGTCACTTTATCATGATTTTATAAGTGGTGTCTTGTGATGACATGCTTGTTCTTATTGCTTTGTTTATAGATTTATTAGTGTGCAAAATCTGCACATCATTTCTGTGAAGATTCTGATCTGCAGATGCCGGATCCCTAGGATTAGCCTAGCCGGATCCCTCCCTTAAGGGAACCGTGACATCAGATCAGCAATACAACATTCCTTGCATCAAGATAACTTTCTAGATAACATCACATTAACTAAGCATATGATTTTAGAATCCAACTAAAACCACTTCAAGGATGAGAAAGGCTTAGACTCACTAAAGGCTTACTTAAGATCTTAGTCAAAATGCCTCTTGATTTATCAACACATCAAAACTCACCATATTTCCGCTTCAATACTCACAAACTGTTTCTCATCTTTCAAAACACTTAAGTGGACAAATTAAAAAAATTTAGTAAATTGTTTCTAATCATTTTTATCTCAAAGTGAGACAAAAATTAGTTTTTCAATTCTTGTGATTTTTAAGAATTTTTCAAATTTCACCTCAAGCTTAAATCTGATCACTAGGATCATTTATTATGACTTGACACCACCAAAACTCTTAGTGTTATTCTTGGACATCCATTGGTAGTCATCTTGTCCCATCTCCTTTCCATAAGAAGCAATCATTTTCTATAACACTTATTACCTTTGATCATTCAAGTACCCTCTCATCTTAAAACACTTAGGAGAACCGAAACACTCAAAATGAGATAGGTTTTAGCTCCTAGAAACCTCATTTCAAACCTGTCATAACTGCTGAGAGCCGGATCCATAGGATTAGCCTAGCCGGATCCCTCCAAGGAGGGAACCGTGGGATCCGGGTGACAGTTTATGTCTAACATCGCTAAAAAAATCATTTCAACTCATCTTCCTAACTCAAACACTCCATTTCATCTTAAATGAGTTCCTATATCAGTGAAACTCTAAACTTCAACCTTGTGCATGTTAATCATCACAATTCCAGGAACATTAGTGGATTAAGTCTTAAATGCACTTGCCAAGCTCTTCCCTTTATAAGCCATATTGCTAAGAACACTTTTAGTCATCAAACACAAACACAATTATCAGCAATTACAACCATCTCCCTTAGTCATTTCATCATGAGAAAGGCTCCTAGTGCTAACTCATCCACTCAAGAACCACCCAAGAAACTTGCTAGGATCATACACAAAGTTTCCTCAACCGAATCATCTCCGGTTAAGTCCACTAATGCTAGGATTTCTCCTACACCAAGGAAACCAATCAAACTAATCCCCAAGAAAATAGTTCCCACTAGGACTTCATCACCAAACTCTACCAAACCAAACATACCCTCCACAACTCAGCCAACATCATTGGTGCCTAGAGCTACCTCACAATCATCTCCACATTCTCACAATGTAGAAGAATTACCTCCTTGGCCATCTCACCTTCCACCACTACCAACAAACTCACTTGAAAAGGTTGGGAAACAAAATCAAAATATTGAATCAACACTTGATCCAATGTCAAACTCTCTCATTCCTCCCAATAGTCCATTTTGGATTATGAGAAGACATCAAAGTCAACCACCCGACCACATGGAAGTTGATGCTTCTTTACCTCCACCCTCAAACATTGTAGAGCCTTCACTTAATGAGCCTCCACCAATTCCTCCTTCATTTGAAGATCCTCAACCCACTTCACTTGAACTTCCACTTCAAGAAATTCAAAACCATGACAAGGATTGCTGATTGGTGCAAAACCGTCAAGTTATCTCACGCAAGCTAGCCACTTGTGAATGACCAACCGTAAGAAACTCAAAATAGTTCACACACCAAATGCAATTTAGATCAGAGGAATATAGTGGATTCCTGGGTCGTTAAGTCCCACGGAGGATGAATTGGTGTTTAAACAACTTCAGATGTCGAATAATCACTAAGGATAGTGATCAATAAGGTTTTTGAGATATTTATACCTAAAGAAAGGATTAATAAATTACAGCGACTTAAATGCAAATTAAAGGAAATAAAAGATAAAATATATTAAATAAACGCTATCACTATTTTTAAAATGATGAACGTTTAAAACCTAAAACGTACGTTTAAATAAAATTACGTAAACGTACAAAATAAAACGTGAGTTTTAAAGAAATAAAATGCCTACAAATATGAAAATGACATTTTTACAATCCTAATAATAAAAGAAAATTATTAGAAAAAGAAAATTATTTTTAAAACTATTTATTTAATTATTATTAATTAAAAACTATTTATTAAGTATTTAAAATGCACTAAAATATAAGAAAATACAAAATTAACCTAAAAAAATGAAATTATAACTTAGAAAAATCTAAAATATGATAAAACTTATTTTAAAACTGAAAATATATTTTTTAGACTTTTTATGTATTTATTATGAATTTAATACTATTTAAAACTGATTAAAATGCTAGAAAATACTATTTAAACCAAAAAAATTATGGAAAAATACTTTTTATGACTTTTATATTTATCTTAATCTATGAAAATTGAAAACATATTTTTTTAAGCTTTTTCTGATTTATTTGTATTAAAAGCTATTTAAAAAAGACTTAAAAACTATTTTAAATAAGGAAAAATACTAAAAAGTGATGGAAAAATCTGAAAAATTCAGGAAAATACTAAAATATTATTCTTAGTCTAAGAAAAATATAAAAACATATGCTTATGTGTGAGAATAAGAAGCTGCAGTGTAACTGCTTATAAATAAGCAATTCAAAAGAAGCCAAAATCCACAATTCAGTACCAAATGAACACAGAAGCTAGGTAATGCTAAATTAAGTATAACTTAACTATTTAACAGTACTATAGATCACTACATAAGCTTAAATTGGATTTGAGCTTATTGGATTATTTAAGCAAAACAGTGATTAGGTGCCCTACTTTAAGCTAGTGCATAAGCTAAACAAATAAGCTAAAGGTAAAAACAGATATAAGGACCTAGAGTAGACCTGGTAGGCTATACAAGAACAAAAAATCAGCTCCTCACAAGCTTGAATGAAGCTTGTGAAAGGGCTGCAAGTTGTGCCTGTGCACACTCAGTGAATGCTGAGTGTGTGCAGGGCATATCATGCCTTATTGGAAGCTTATTAAAAGCTTATGGAAGCTTGATAAAAGGAAAACAAAACTGATATTATTAAACTAGACCTACTGATCTTGCAAATCCCAAAGTCTCATGGATTTTGATGAAGAATTGAACCATTGAGCCTTCAACAAAGTTTTGTAAAAACTGGGTTTTTCAATTATTGACTTTGAACACAGACTTGGATATTTGACTTTATTGAACTTTGATTTGATCTTATGGACTGAAAATGTTATAATAAGCTATACTAAGGTTGATTTAAGCTATTTTAACAACTTTTAAAGCTATAATGATGAGTTTAAGCTCCTAATTCCTAACAGTTAACTATATAAGTGAGTTTAGAAATGATTTTGACTTTTTGAATGAAAAAGGACTGACTTTTATTGTTTGTTTGAGCTAATGAGACCTAATGAGACATGAATCAAATAAAAACAATAACCTGAACAACCTCTAACTTAGTTTAACAAACAAATCCAAACAAGCCTTTACAAGGTTGTTTTGGAACTTTTCAAAGTATTTTACAGATTAAGACCATAAACTTGATGAAAGAACTTATAATATCATATATTTAGACTAAATAAGCATTAAACAACAACCATAACAACATTAAACTAAGAATTGACAATTAAGCTAATTTGACTGTTAAAATAAAATTTTTACTAATTATAAATTAAAGAGAACAAGCAACTGGTTTTATTACTTAATTATACTTAACTATAACTTATAAACATAAAAACACCAAGATTTAAGCTAATGAATTACTTGAACAGTGAAAAGCTAAAATTGAGCAAAAAGCTTACAAATTGGTTTATTGCCCAAAACTGAGAATTGAGAACTGAGGACACCCCAAATAGCTTTCCATAAAGCTTCTAAACCAAGGGCATACCATATATCACCCTGCTCCAATCTCTGATCTTCATTTCCATTGCCTTTTTATTTTTCACTGATTTATTAATAATTTTTGGAATTTTTCTATTAAAGCTCTAAACTGAGTTTAAAGGTTTCTAATAACTTATAAGAGCTATTATAATGAGCTTATATAAGCTTATAAGTCCAAGACAACAACTAAAAACATCATTCGAATCATCATGAAATTTTGCATAAATATGAAATTTTGCATAAACTGAATTTGTATATAAAACTTGAAATTGAAACTGTAAACAAACTTTTATTATACTGAAATAAGATTACAAGGTACTTGAAATCTTAAACTTGCACTGGAAAACTAAAATTAACTAAGTCGACATTTTCTAAACTAAAACTACACTACTTTTCTTTCTCCTCTGCTTCTTTTTCTTTCTTTATAGCCTTTTTAGACTCCCCACATGCTTCTGAGTTTATCCCACCACCATTGGATCTCTGCAACATATCTGAGCCATTGATTTGCAAATTGGCGCCAAAAAGTCATTTGACAGGTTTTATCAATTAATGCATTTTGGTGGGATGTGGAGGTGTTAAGAGTGGTTAGACAGGTGGTGGAGATAAGATTGAAAGGTGGAAAGTGGAAGTGAGGTGGTGAAACCACCTGGTTTCAGGTATGCAGTGGTGGGAGAGGTAGAGGAACAGTGGACGCGGTTTTTATTTCATTTAAAAAGTGGGCCGGGTTGTGTTTTGGGCCTGGATTTGGTTTAGTATAAAGGTCCATTTGGTTTATTATTAATACAAGCCCAAGGACCAAATGTGTACTTCTGCCAATTTGAAGGACCAAACATGCCATTATACCAAAGTTCAAACAAGGACCTATTATGCCAAATATGATAAACCAAGGACCATACATGTAATTATTTTCCATTTTTAATAAATCCAAGGACCTTTTATGTCATTTTTAAAACTTAAGGGACCAAACATGTAATTTTCCAAAAGTTTACCATAAGGACCAATTTTGTCATTTATGAATAGTACAAGGTTAATATTTGATAATTTTCACTTTTTAAATTAACCAAGGACCATTTTTGACAATTTTCAAACTTTAGGGACTAAAGTTGTCATTTTGTAAATTTTAAACTTTAAAGGGTTTATTTTGACAACTTTTGAATCCCATGGACCTTAAATGACATTTTACAAGTTTTTGAATTACCAGGGACTAATTTTGACAACTTTTGAAACTTGGAGGACTAAAACTGCCAATTATGCAAACTTGATACGTTTTTCATCTGATTTTGATATTTTTGAATTTAAAACACATAAAACACTGATTTGTGATATTTTCATCATTTTGATGCATTTCTGAGTGTTTTCAGATGTTTTTGCAGTCTAGATAGTACAAAAATGATGAGTATTTAGACACTCATCAATCCCCCACACTAAGATATTGCTAGTCCCTAGCAATGTTTTATGAAAAGTTAATGGATTTTATCTCTTTACCAAAAGCCATTACTTCTGGAGTAGCCAATTGTTTTAGTTCAAGTAAGAACCTTGGTACAATGATAACCAAATGATTTTGAGCAAATCATAAGCTTTCAACGGATTTGATTTGTCTTTACCCTAAGCCGTTTGCTTCTGGACTAGCCAACTCTTAGATAAATTATCAATATTATCTTTGGTGAGTCGATTACCAATTATGGTTTTCCAACTGCCTTTACCACAAGCCATAAACTTGCGGGCTAGCCAACTCTTTTTCTTTTTAGGATATGGTGAGCTGAATACCATACAATTTTGGGCAAATTGCAAGCCGTCAACGGTTTTGAGATATCTTTACCAAGAGCCGTTTGCTCCTGGATTAGCCAATCCTTATGTGGGTTAGACATGGTGGACTGATTACCATTTGTTGTGTTTAGTACATAGTACTTCCACTAAATAAAAAATTTTTAAAATTTGGCCATTTTTGGGGAAAAGGGGACTAAAAGGGTACATTTATGATCAAATTCGCCAGAATTTCCCCCCCCCCCCCACACTTAGAAATGAATATTATCCTCAATATTCAAAGTACCGGCTGTTATGCCGAAACTTAGAACGTAAAAAGATAACATTATAGCCAAGTGTGGAAACACAACAATTATTCTCTTTTTTAATATTTACAATTTTCATTCATTTTTTAGATCTATATACAAGATGTGGGACATCTCCCCCACACTTAGGTGGTACACACGGGTGAAAACCCATGTTACTACTGTTTTTGATTACCGAGTCGCTAGCTTGACTCGACCCCGAATTAAATGGTTCATGGGGAAGCAAAGTGGAAGAAACAATCATCATCGGACTTTCATTCAAAATGTTTGTATAAACATTAAAGCACGTGAAAGTTCCACACCGATGAGATATAGATAGAACCGGCTCAAAAATGATAAATGAAAATGCCGGGGTCAAAGATAATGTCTTCATTCCCGAAGGAGTGAAGAACAGGAGAAGCCACGGGATAGGTGAAGAAGAGAAAGAAAGTCATGATAATAATCTTGACTAACTCATCATCATCAGAAAGGGAATTCATGATAGCATGAATTTCATCTTTTAGGCTCAATTGGTCTAGACATATCCCGGGTGTGTCTAGATCAAAATAGAAGTTATCATACTGCGGTAGAGATATGATATGAGTGAGTTCACAAGAGAACTCCTCAAAGGAGAATGATTCATATTCAGGATTGATTTGAATGAGTTCACTGGAGAACTCCTCAAAAGTGAATGATTCATAATCGGGGAGAGAATTATGAGAATGAGAAGTGGTAATACCACTAATCTTCTCTCCCATATGATCAAAATGGAATGTTTGCAATTCCGGAATAGAATTATCGAACAAAAGTTCACTATCCTCAAAGGGGATAGGATATGAAGTAGGCTTTTCATTAAAAGCCTCGATTCTAGAAATGAGAAGATTAACATTTAATAATGTAAGACGAAGAGCTTCGTCTTGGATTATTTCTTCATCATTCTCTTCTCCTAAGCTGACAAGCTCAGAAGGTAATTCCCCCACATAACTTATGTCTCCACAAGATAAAGAATAGTTCTCATCAGAATCAGAGAACATCTCAATATGATCATTTTGGAAGACAAGAGGAGGAGGAATATCACACACATGATCAAGAATTCCCTGTGACTCTCTAGGGATTGGGACAAGGTTCTCAACACTAGACTTTATGAATTCGTCCGATTCCTTTTCAGGAACAGTGTCAAGATGCTCGTCCCCCATGTTCAGAGAGTGAGTGGGAGCTTTGGGTGTGATGGCAGTTGCTTGAGAATGAATCTCAACTGCTGGGATATCTACTGATGAACTTGATGAATCTTTATAAAATTGTAGGATACCAAGTGCATCCTCATCATCACTGTCATCAGGAATAAAACGAAATTGAGAGCTAGATCTGGCTGCTTTTTCTTTTGCAATTGATTCCCTAATAGATTTTTCAAAGGCAATTTGGGAATTTATTTTAGCAGCCTGCTCTTCAGCTAGCAATTCTTTCATGGATTTCTCATGTAAATTTTGAATGACGGGACATTGTGGGAGTGGAGATTTGTCAAAACCGGAAGGTTGACATTGATAATCATCATGAGGACCCCCACAATATACACAAGAAAAACTGGGAACATTATGAAATGCTGTTTTACTCAACTCCTCAGTTCTTTTCACTGACTCCAGAAGCTCTAGATAAGTGTCTTGTTGGGTTTGCTGAGGATTTTGAGTCATTTGGCACTGTGGAGGTTGGTCGTGATATGGATAGTCGTAATTGTTACAAGAAAATGGATTCCCTGTTTGACAATCAGAGCTGAAATGGGGACCTCCACAGTTCTCACAACAGTAAAACTGTTGAGACTGGATTGGTGAATCATATGGATATTGGTCATAACCAAAGTTCTGAGCATCATAGGAAAACTGTTCATAGACAATCGTGTTTCTGGATTGACACTCAAATCCTTGGTGAGGACCTCCACAAAATTCACAGCAGTTATGTTGATTATATGAAGATAAGACGGGCTGTGGTGGGTAATTAGAAAAATTTGAGGGGTCGTTAAATGAGTTCGGATTAGGATCATAATCAAATGAATTCCTCGAACCACAAAACAAACAACTCTCGTTATGAATATCATTACCACACTGTACACACGTACACCAGCGACAGGGTGAACCAAAAAGAGGCTCACCACAACCGACACAAGGAATAAACGATTCTATTTGAGAGTTATGAGAAGGAATCGGTTCATTCAAAGAATCAACAAAACCAACATGGTGATCCGAATGACTATTAAGATTCAAAGAACATTTTGAAAAATCCGGAGGTGGAACAAGTGGTGTGCTCTGAGAGCTAGCAATTTCCACTACTTTCGTTATGGACTCCGATTCTGGTTCTTGAGAAACGTGAAGATTAGGCAAGTCATTCTTGCTAGTCACCGGTCTAAACTCTGCATGTTTGCTTTTAACCGTAAATCGTGAAAGTTTAAGATCAATTTTAGATGGCTTAGGAGCAATCGAGGGGTTAGATCTTTGGATAACCGTAGGTTGGACGTATTTAGCACCTCCATTATCAGAGGAAAGTACCTTGTCCTTTGTCACATTGGTTTCTCGTTCCATTTCCCTACGCAGAATTAATGGATCATTACGAACAACACGAATTCTTGACATTTGTGATAAAGTAGGAAGTTTTTCAACTTCGTTCCAGAATTCGTCGTAGTCGAGGGATTCCATAAGAATAGAAGAAGTTAGAATCAAATGGATAGAGGGTAAAGGGATAAAGAATCAAAAAGGGTAAGAGAGTAAAGATGAATATTTTTGGATTTTTGGATAAACGTTATGTAAAAACAAAGAATGAAAATATTTTTGGTGTTGCTAACACTTTAGAAAAAGTGTTAATGAACTTTTAGATTTTGATTAACTTTACAAAAAACTGTTTACAAAAAGGTGGTATATGTGCAAGAATGGATATGGAAATGCTTAAAACACGCTTACAGCCTCCCCGGCAGCGGCGCCAAAATTTGATTGGTGCAAAACCGTCAAGTTATCTCACGCAAGCTAGCCACTTGTGAATGACCAACCGTAAGAAACTCAAAACAGTTCACACACCAAATGCAATTTAGATCAGAGGAATATAGTGGATTCTTGGGTCGTTAAGTCCCACGGAGGATGAATTGGTGTTTAAACAACTTCAGATGTCGAATAATCACTAAGGATAGTGATCAGTAAGGTTTTTGAGATATTTATTCCTAAAGAAAGGATTAATAAATTACAGCGACTTAAATGCAAATTAAAGGAAATAAAAGATAAAATATATTAAATAAACGCTATCACTATTTTTAAAATGATGAACGTTTAAAACCTAAAACGTACGTTTAAATAAAATTACGTAAACGTACAAAATAAAACGTGAGTTTTAAAGAAATAAAATGCCTACAAATATGAAAATGACATTTTTACAATCCTAATAATAAAAGAAAATTATTAGAAAAAGAAAATTATTTTTAAAACTATTTATTTAATTATTATTAATTAAAAACTATTTATTAAGTATTTAAAATGCACTAAAATATAAGAAAATACAAAATTAACCTAAAAAAATGAAATTATAACTTAGAAAAATCTAAAATATGATAAAACTTATTTTAAAACTGAAAATATATTTTTTAGACTTTTTATGTATTTATTATGAATTTAATACTATTTAAAACTGATTAAAATGCTAGAAAATACTATTTAAACCAAGAAAATTATGGAAAAATACTTTTTATGACTTTTATATTTATCTTAATCTATGAAAATTGAAAACATATTTTTTTAAGCTTTTTCTGATTTATTTGTATTAAAAGCTATTTAAAAAAGACTTAAAAACTATTTTAAATAAGGAAAAATACTAAAAAGTGATGGAAAAATCTGAAAAATTCAGGAAAATACTAAAATATTATTCTTAGTCTAAGAAAAATATAAAAACATATGCTTATGTGTGAGAATAAGAAGCTGCAGTGTAACTGCTTATAAATAAGCAATTCAAAATAAGCCAAAATCCACAATTCAGTACCAAATGAACACAGAAGCTAGGTAATGCTAAATTAAGTATAACTTAACTATTTAACAGTACTATAGATCATTACAGAAGCTTAAATTAGATTTGAGCTTATTGGATTATTTAAGCAAAACAGTAATTAGGTGCCCTACTTTAAGCTAGTGCATAAGCTAAACAAATAAGCTAAAGGTAAAAACAGATATAAGGACCTAGAGTAGACCTGGTAGGCTATACAAGAACCAAAAATCAGCTCCTCACAAGCTTGAATGAAGCTTGTGAAAGGGCTGCAAGTTGTGCCTGTGCACACTCAGTGAATGCTGAGTGTGTGCAGGGCATATCATGCCTTATTGGAAGCTTATTAAAAGCTTATGGAAGCTTGATAAAAGGAAAACAAAACTGATATTATTAAACTAGACCTACTGATCTTGCAAATCCCAAAGTCTCATAGATTTTGATGAAGAATTGAACCATTGAGCCTTCAACAAAGTTTTGTAAAAACTGGGTTTTTCAATTATTGACTTTGAACACAGACTTGGATATTTGACTTTATTGAACTTTGATTTGATCTTATGGACTGAAAATGTTATAATAAGCTATACTAAGGTTGATTTAAGCTATTTTAACAACTTTTAAAGCTATAATGATGAGTTTAAGCTCCTAATTCCTAACAGTTAACTATATAAGTGAGTTTAGAAATGATTTTGACTTTTTGAATGAAAAAGGACTGACTTTTATTGTTTGTTTGAGCTAATGAGACCTAATGAGACATGAATCAAATAAAAACAATAACCAGAACAACCTCTAACTTAGTTTAACAAAAAAATCCAAAAAAGCCTTTACAAGGCTGTTTTGGAACTTTTCAAAGTATTTTACAGATTAAGACCATAAACTTGATGAAAGAACTTAGAATATCATATATTTAGACTAAATAAGCATTAAACAACAACCATAACAACATTAAACTAAGAATTGACAATTAAGCTAATTTGACTGTTAAAATAAAATTTTTACTAATTATAAAATAAAGAGAACAAACAACTGGTTTTATTACTTAATTATACTTAACTATAACTTATAAACATAAAAACACCAAGATTTAAGCTAATGAATTACTTGAACAGTGAAAAGCTAAAATTGAGCAAAAAGCTTACAAATTGGTTTATTGCCCAAAACTGAGAATTGAGAACTGAGGACACCCCTAATAGCTTTCCATAAAGCTTCTAAACCAAGGGCATACCATATATCACCCTGCTCCAATCTCTGATCTTCATTTCCATTGCCTTTTTATTTTTCACTAATTTATTAATAATTTTTGGAATTTTTCTATTAAAGCTCTAAACTGAGTTTAAAGGTTTCTAATAACTTATAAGAGCTATTATAATGAGCTTATATAAGCTTATAAGTCCAAGACAACAACTAAAAACATCATTCGAATCATCATGAAATTTTGCATAAATATGAAATTTTGCATAAAATGAATTTGTATATAAAACTTGAAATTGAAACTGTAAACAAACTTTTATTATACTGAAATAAGATTACAAGGTACTTGAAATCTTAAACTTGCACTGGAAAACTAAAATTAACTAAGTCGACATTTTCTAAACTAAAACTACACTACTTTTCTTTCTCCTCTGCTTCTTTTTCTTTCTTTATAGCCTTTTTAGACTCCCCACATGCTTCTGAGTTTATCCCACCACCATTGGATCTCTGCAACATATCTGAGCCATTGATTTGCAAATTGGCGCCAAAAAGTCATTTGACAGGTTTTATCAATTAATGCATTTTGGTGGGATGTGGAGGTGTTAAGAGTGGTTAGACAGGTGGTGGAGATAAGATTGAAAGGTGGAAAGTGGAAGTGAGGTGGTGAAACCACCTGGTTTCAGGTATGCAGTGGTGGGAGAGGTAGAGGAACAGTGGACGCGGTTTTTATTTCATTTAAAAAGTGGGTCGGGTTGTGTTTTGGGCCTGGATTTGGTTTAGTATAAAGGTCCATTTGGTTTATTATTAATACAAGCCCAAGGACCAAATGTGTACTTCTGCCAATTTGAAGGACCAAACCTGCCATTATACCAAAGTTCAAACAAGGACCTATTATGCCAAATATGATAAACCAAGGACCATACATGTAATTATTTTCCATTTTTAATAAATCCAAGGACCTTTTATGTCATTTTTGAAACTTAAGGGACCAAACATGTAATTTTCCAAAAGTTTACTATAAGGACCAATTTTGTCATTTATGAATAGTACAAGGTTAATATTTGATAATTTTCACTTTTTAAATTAACCAAGGACCATTTTTGACAATTTTCAAACTTTAGGGACTAAAGTTGTCATTTTGTAAATTTTAAACTTTAAAGGGTTTATTTTGACAACTTTTGAATCCCATGGACCTTAACTGACATTTTACAAGTTTTTGAATTACCAGGGACTAATTTTGACAACTTTTGAAACTTGGGGGACTAAAACTGCCAATTATGCAAACTTGATACGTTTTTCATCTGATTTTGATATTTTTGCATTTAAAACACATAAAACACTGATTTGTGATATTTTCATCATTTTGATGCATTTCTGAGTGTTTTCAGATGTTTTTGCAGTCTAGATAGTACAAAAATGATGAGTATTTAGACACTCATCAATTGCTATCATTGTAAACATGTTGAAAGATTGATACATGAACTACGTGAAGAGCAACGTTTCATGTTTTATCACCTCCTTGAACGTTTCGAAGAGGTTAACAAGCCTAAACTACAATGAGCATCATAGTCACAAGCTCAAACTTAGAATGTTTAGGAAAACTTATCTTGTCCTTGATCATCATTAAGCTTTTAGTTGAATCTAGAGTTTGGATAACTCATTAGCATTAGTAGCGCTTGTATGGCTAGTTCATTCTCTTAGTTTTAGAGATTTGGTTGATCATCTCTTGTTTTTATTGAATGAATATCTATATGCCATAGTTGTTATGTGCTTTATGTGTTGTGCTTGATATATCATATACTACCTCACATATTCGTTAGCATTGATTGAAACACTCTCATTGCTGAAGAAACTGTCAACAGACAGCCGGATCCCTCCAAAATGCCTAGACGGATCCCTTCAAGAAGGGAACCGGGGGATCCGTGGATCAGAAGCACAAACTTCTACTAACTTGAGTTTATTTGCAGGAAATTATGCACTAGACTCTTGTTCTCTAACCTTTACTTTGTAGATTTTCAAAATACACATGAAGATTTTGATACCATAAAGCTAGGGGGAGCTTTGTGTCAAACGAAATTGCAAAAACATTTGCAACTTAATCCGATTTTGGACTATACTTCATGACACCCCATTGCAACTTTGCAATCTTCAATGGGGAGCAAGTTTTCGTCACTTAGAAGAACTATTTGCAAACATAAATTGCAAACACATTAGTTTATTTACGTTATGTACTTGACGCCCTCTCAAAGGGATGGACTCGTCAAGGGGGAGTTAAGACGAGTACCATTTCCGTCACTTACTCTCTTTACATTTTTACATATTTTTTAATAAAAATTGTGTTAGTTTCTTTTAACAATTTTTGTTTCGACAAAAAGGGGGAGAAGAAAGTAAAAACTACTAATTCAAACTTACTACGAATTTTAGTTTTTCTTAAAATAATTTTATGTTTTGTCATCAACAAAAAGGGGGAGATTGTTAATACAAATAAGCCGTAAAAACGTTTATTTATATTTTACGATCTTCTAATGTTTTGTCGATAACAAACGTAAAATCATTTTAACGAAACAAATAGAATACGTAAATGGTTTGAGTTAATAGTTTCCTAACACACTTACGTTTTCACATAAAACACTAAAACAAGTATAAGTGATTTTATGATTTAGATACATATGTACAACAACTAGTGTTTACATATTGGGTTAGCATATACTTAAACTAAGTATACCAAAATGGGTAAAAACAAGTATATACTAAAATGGGTAAAAACAACTATATACTAAATGGGTAAAAACTAGCAAATGGTATTGACCCATAACCCATGGTTTTATATATACCAATTAACCAAGTTCATTGTATCTAGAAAGAAAACCATGGATCAACCCATAACCCATGACCCATGACCCATAACCAAAAATACCCATGGGCAAAGAGGAGCGTTCCACGGATCCCTGGCTTTGTGCTAGCCAGATCGCTTGTGGTAGGGATCCGTGGGATCCGGGGAACAGTAGAGAATTTTCTCTATAAATAGAGAGCCACTTCTTCCTTTCTACTAACCATTTTACATACATACTTCCCCAAGTATTATAACCCTCTAACCTCAGATCCAAGTGATCTATGTAGTTTGTCTTTTGTTTTTTGTGTGATTTCTAGGTTCCTCTTAAAGGCAAGATCACCACTTCTTGAAGACGAGCAACCTCAAGTCCATGAGTTGCCATGCTTCGTCATCATCAAGACAACTAAGATTCTCTTGTTGATAGTTCTTCCTTTCTCGATAGATGTTGGGATGAAGGCATTAGTGAAGAATGCCGAAAGTGTCAAGATGAAAGCATTAGTGAAAGGTGCTCATCATCCGTGTCAAAGCATTAGTGAAGAATGCTAAACGTGTCAAGAGGAAGGCATTAGTGAAGGGTGCCAAGCGTTGTGTCAAAGGCATTAGTGAAGGATGCCGAAGAAACAAATCAAGTCGCATTTGGGAAGAATGCCTATGTCGTATAATCGATGAGGTGCATCGTTATACATATATGTATTTGTTTATTTCCAAGGATGGTGATATCCTTGATGATGTTGTAACAAGGAGTGGATCTCCTTGATATTAGGTGTTGTGTTGTGAAGGGTAGTAGTTCCTCCATAGTAATGGAACTAGGTGCTTAGCCTAGTACCTAATAAAGGGTAGGCGACGTTGTGATAGGATTAGTTCTCCTTGGTGTAAAAGAACTCGGTGGTTAGCCTAGCACCGTATAAAGGGTAGGCGACGTTGTGTTAGGTGTGGTTCGCCTTGGTGTGAAGGAACTCGATATTTAGCTTTGTACCGGAAAAAGGTTAAGCGATGTTGTGAAGGCTTCTCCGCCATAAGGAGTTGGTGTAGTGCTTACGAACTCTCGAGTAGGTGACTCGGGGAGTGGAGTAGGGCAAGGAAGGTGTCCTTGTAGCCGAACCACTATAAATAACTTGTGTCGTGTTGATGTGCTTCTTACTATTTATCTTTCATTACACGTTTATATATCTATCTATCAACGTCCAACATAAACAACCAAATAGATTGACATAAGTCGATCTAAATATTTAAAAGAAAGTTTTAAATTGGTAAAACTATTCAACCCCCCCTTCTAGTTTTCCACATAGGATACAAAATAATGTTTTCAATGTTGGTACATAAAACTACAAAACGTTTCAAGTATAATGAGTACATTTTTTAAACAATTAGCCTCAAATAATACTATATTTCTATGTCCACTAACATTCTTATGTATAATTATTGAGTGTTTTTTCGCTTATCAATATAATGAGGTAAAGATAAATAGCAATAAGATAGTTTTGCAAGCTATGGTGGAAGAAATAATGCTTGCTGCATATTATGACAAAAAAATAAAATACAGTTAAGGATCTAGAATAACGGGAAGTAAAAGCGAAGGTAGAAATATAATTTCAGTTTAATGCGCTGTGGATGGATCATTTTTTCTCGTGGATAAATCATCTCCAATTTTAAAAGGTTTCAAAATTTTTGACTTTTAATATTCAATATTCAAGTTTTCACTTTTCCCCTTTGACCATTTTTCCATTTTAGATAGTAAAGATAAAGATAAAGATAATATTATTTAGAGAAACTTATGTTGTGTTTGTTTTTTAAAAGGAGGCTCTTAACAACCTCTAAATCTGAACCGTTCAGACGCGGTCAGACATTTTGACCATACAGACCGTTTGTTTTTTTTTCTCGTCCAGACGCCGTTAAAGACAGTAAGATCTTAATGGTCTAGACTTGAGAGGGGTGTCTTAATGCCTCTTGTTGACACAAAAATAACCAATTTTTTTTAAGCACGAGCAAGCAAATGTGCGGTTCAAACATGAGTTTTTTTTCCTGTTCAGATGCGGCCAGATTTAGACATTTACGCCTCAGTTTCAGATTCAGATGTGCAATTCAGATTCAGATTCGGAGCCTCTTAAAAAACAAACACCACCTTAGTTTAACTTGTTAGTACAATGCTTCTAATCATATTATGTTACCCGACATACTTTAAGGAACAATGTTGACAAATATTTATACATTTTTACTAACTATAGTACATCTTTGGCTTTTGATAAATACTTTACATTTATCTTCCTAAGATGTTTCCCTCATATATATCAGTGACTTAAAACATCCTACCATCACATTAAAAAGAATGTTATTATCAATCTATATATGACATTTGCAGGAACAAATGTATATTACTCTATATTTACACGTTATATAATATTGTGACGAATATTACACAACATTAATTAATTAGCAAATATTTTCACCATCAATCGTCACAACTTCGTAATATTATTAACTGCTATTTTTGTATAGCTATTGTATCACGATAAAGCTATTCCCTTGTGACAACCCACACTTTCAAAAGTCAATACGTACTTTATAGCTCGAGTTTATTCATTTTGCAAGTTTACATGTTCGACTAACTCATAACCCGGGAAGTTATCCCGCATACAACATATAATATTATAGAACACGTACCAACGCTAGACTAAGTATAGTCTACTCACAATAAACTTATTACGATCATTTTATAAGTATTACGTACACGCATTACCATTTTTACGTAAACCGTCTACGTAAACGTGTTTTCATTAGTGGATGCATGCATGCATATTAACTCATAAGTTACAATATATACCCTCAAACTATACTTACTTTTACAAAATTAAACACTACCCACTTTCCATTACACATTTTTTCCTATTTTATCCTAAATGCATGCATGTAATCTATAAATCTCTAAACTTTATCAACAAAACCAACCAGTTTTGGGTAGATTTCACTAATACCAATGTTTTCAAAAATAAACAAACCAAATAAGTATAGGATTTGTGTTTAAGGTTTTCTACTTTAGGCATTAATAAACTAGCCACTAGCAAGTATACACATTACACACACACACAAATTTCAAGCAAATTTCCTCTTCCTCTCTTTGTTGTGTTCGGCCAAACATCAAACCACCACACCAATTCATTTCCAAATTTTTTTCAAATGATTTCAAGAAGGTTTAGGGTAATACTTAAGGATCTTGGGTAATTGGAAGCAACAAGGGTTTTGTTAAGGTGATTAGTTGGGTAATATTGGAGGTTATTAGTGCAAGTATTTGGAAACATTGGGTTTAATAGTGTTCATATAGTGATCATATAATTAATTCCATCACATCTTTGTAAGGAAACGTTCTTACCATTTATTTTTGGGTTTTATATCAGACAGGTTACCCAACTTTCCCACTTTGTTCGCCTAAGTTACTAAACTTTCATTTTGTTCACTTAGGTTACTGAACTTTAGTTAAGCATTCAACCTCCATTTTTCAGTGTAATCAAAGTAACTCAGATGCATTTTTTTAGGTAAGTTAAGTAACCCAAATGCATTTTGTTAGGTAAGTTAAGTAACCTAAATGCCTCATTTTACAAATTCAGTAACCCGAATGTCAACTCCGTGTAGTCCAATGCCCTGTTTGCACAAAAAAAAAGTTTGGTAACTTAGGCGAATAAAGTTGGAAAGTTAGGTAACCTATCTGTCTATTACATACACATATACATTACTAGTTGCTTAACCCGCCTGATGGGCTGGCTACTTTCATAAGATTCATTAGTAAAATCAGTGTTGTGACATAGAGAGTTGTGAACAAAAAAATTAAAAAAGAAGTGAATAACTTAAATATTATAATTTGTTTTAACAAATATATGAAGAACAAAAATGAAAAAAAAAGACAGTTTCAAATCCTACGTAGAACTTCTTTGTAAACTACGTTTGTTGTTTTATTGGTGTATGAACCGTCTTCGTCACAACAGAGTTGTCCGTGTGAGAAGACTGGACGCTGTAAAAATAAACCAACCTTGGATAGCGTTTGTCCTTGGCTTTTATTAATTGTCATAGCAAAACATACGGAAACCGGAAACTGCCTTCTGTTAATCCTAAAAGGCATCTTTGAGTCGGACGGCGTAATTTGTATTCGGGGTATTGCACATATGTTACCAATTTTACCTCCAGATATTATTTTTGCTTCTATTATGTTCGCTCCCATCCTAAGGACCTGCAACCTTGTTCCATTGCACAAACCGGCTTTCTGGTCGATGTTCCGCATGCACATTATAGGTGCACCAATCTTTAAACATAACTCTTGGTGAGGTAAACCTGACATTTTGATGCTATTGAGAAAGTCTGTAGTGTAAACCGACTCATCAAAACTGGTATCATCGTCACATGCGGATACCGTGTCTGAACTTTGGTAAGTCTTCTCATCTCCAGGTATCATAGTTAGCATGTGCTTGTTGACAACATCAACCAGCTCGTGTGTCGGAGCAAGGATAGCTCTTTCTTGAAAGAAGCTTGGGTTCCAAAGGTTTGGTAATAGGTCCGGGTATGTTTCTTCAACTATTGATGCAACATGATCGTTAGAATCTGGTATAAGGACGTCATCTGGAAATTCCACAACAGCCTCGTTGTCACACCCTGCCAAGGCGAAAACGCGAGGCATAACAGTTTGGAATCGTCATAACACATGGTTAAATAAATAGAGAATGCACTAAGTGAAAACAATACCAAATGTCATGACGACGCCATACACAAGTAGGGGACTTGTATCATGGTTAGTCGAATCACAACCACATAATCATATAACAACCAAGTAGTCTCCCAAACTGGGTAGAAATTACATCAAACAAATGCAACAAAATCCAGAACAAGTATAAATGTCTCAACTAGAAATAATAGCAATCAACGAAGATAATGCCTAAGGTCTCTGGCTAAGTCATGCAAGAATCAAACTTCCTTAAGCTGTTTTATTCATATCACCTGAAAATAAATACTCGAAAATGTCAACATAAAGTTGGTGAGCTCGCAGTTTTAAATAAAATATACAAGTATAAAACAATTTGATGTGCATGGAACTATAAATAAGACATGTGTATAAATAATAGTGTTGAGCAAGCAGTAAAAGAAATGTAATCCACATCATGCAATCCGATCACCACGTGGTCACAATAGAAATCCAAATACACTGGGTGCCTCTTCCCAAAGATGTACCATAAATCCTTGATCATGATTCACACAATATAAATACACATAATACCAACAATATTGCATAACTAACGCACAAGTATATACACATACATGTCTAGAAGAAATTTTAGCATAACGAAAGAAATAATGTAAATGAAATAGTAGTCGAGTATTATTTTCCCCAAGAAAATATCGGAAAATGGGGCCACGAGTACTTACCTTAATACGGATGAGGAAATGAAACAAGTGGACACAAGAAAACGAAGAAATCACAAGTTTATAAACATATATTATTTGTTGGTTCAATTCTAATAATTTGCCCAACTGATTTTAATACTCAAGATTATATTAATACGTTATGGCGCTACCCTTTTACAAGTGAAACTAAGGGAAATTATGTACTAGATTTATAGGTTCAACCATATTAAGTTCAAGTCATGAATATTCATAATACTGGTTTTATGGTTAACGGTCTCACAATTGAGGGTATAGAGTGTTGATTAGGAATCAAGGAGTGAACCGGTTTATAGGAACACAAGTCATAGGATGTAGGATAAGGGTAAAAGATCAGGGAGTAAAAGAGGATGCGGAATTTTAGAACATGGCATACTAGGACTTACTAATGATTTCAAAACAAGCCACGTCATGACGTTTGATTTTGTAAGATTCGGAAACGTGTAAAGGTCATCAATCTATGGTATAATTGACTCTAGTGTCTTAACACTTAGTGCGATACCACATGATTTAAAATAGAGGACATACATGCAAAAACCAGTTTAGTATTTGAACCAGGAATAGCATCATACTCGATCTTTATAAAAATATGTTTCACGCATGCAACAATTGTTTGGCTTACACACATGATTTCACATAGGTCAACACACCCATAATCCATGCATTCCCAAGTTTAACACGACCAAACTTTTAGCGCCTCATGACCCACATGTTTAACAGGTTTTAGATACATCATTCAAATATTCCTACATATGTGATATTACTGATTTTAGAGGGTACTATATTCGACATCAAGACAGGTCAAGATATGAATTCCGATTTATAACCCATACTAGAAGCATGTCGCCCAACTCATATATCAATGTACTCTAAACCATACAAGTAGTCACATATCAGGACCTGGTTATTTTAACACACCTTAGCTATCTAACGAGACCATTAACAGGAAATATACCATCTTACATGCAATATCAATACTAGCAATAACATTAGTTTAGGTTTGAACCAAAGTTGGGTTTATAGGTTAGCTTAAGGTCGACTTATCCATCTGTGAATCTGAGGTTTTCATGAGACGATTAAATTTTATGATACACCTGGTTTATCACACGACACGAGACAACATGGGCAGCCATGCATGATTTCGATCATTTACATTTTAAGCAAAGACATGCCCTATATAATAGTGGCGTTACACAGCAACCAAAAAATATACGAAGGGCAAGGATATATAAAGCGAGGGGTTCATAGTTTTTAGGCTCAGATAATAACTTCTGGTTTTGTACAAGCGTGAACATGTGGACACTAGGTTGATACAAGTGTGATTACTTTACATGGATTCAGTTTATACACCAAATTGGGAAACGAGCATGTTAAACGAAAGTAGTCCTTAGGTTACCTGTAATAACGAGAGGATGAGAGAAAGCAGGACCAGGACCAGAAGTGACCCTCACGCTGAAACCCTAATACCAATGAACGATTTATTCAGCCATGCCTTCCACTTACTGCTGTATTGAGGTCGACAGAAGAAAAGAAAGCACTCCAAGCACACAAGCAACGAAAACCCTAAACCTTGCCCTCACGAAATCAAAATAGCAGCACTAGAGAGTTTTGTTTTTGTGTCGTATGTATGAGAAGAAGATCTGGTTTGAGTCTAGGCTAAATAGGTGAGCTGGGGAGGAGCCTGTATGTTTAGAAGGAAGGTTTTTTAACAGCCATTAATTGAGATATCAGTTATGGGATTGAACCCGAAAATCATGGGGATTGATTGGGTAGCTTTTGCATATATATCCTCCCGAAAATACAAAATTGCATATATATCCAAGCATGCATAAAAACCATTGTACTATATGCATAAAAAAATTGTACAAAGGATATATATGCAATTATTCACTTTGAGAGGGATATATATGCATTTTTGCCTAATTTTTTTTGGAGGTTACAGGTTGTAGGAAAAAAAAAACGTGTGAAGCTTAGATTTAAGAGTTTTATTTTTATTTTATTTTTTTCTTTTGCACAAGTGTTTATTAGTAAAATAGTTTAGGTTAATTTTAATTACTTTGTATTTATTTTGTTTTATTTTGTTTATAATGTAGAGAATGAAAGCAAATTAACTTGGTTTAGCTTTTATTATGTTGAGTTATTATTTGCAAAGTATAGATTGAAATGTATGTTAACTTGGTTTAGTATTGAATTAATATTACAAGTAAATTGAGAGTTTGGAGTTTTACGAGTTTTTGAAATACGGTAACGAAATTTGGGTCAAAAGTCACCGTTGACTAACCGGATCAAATGGCAGTTCTCACACTCGCCATCATTCCTACCTTCTAATTTACCGGGGCCAATATCTAATATCCAATCGGCAAATTCTTTTATTTCTGCCTTTTCAACTGATGTGGCGCCTAAACCAAGCCTCATATTGACTGTTAAACGCATAATTGTACAATGACGCCAAAGATGTTATGAGTTGATGGTGGCATGCACAACATCTTGTCTGGAACCACACGGTATGACTGGTAGTATCTGTCTAAAATCACCACCGAATACAACAACTTTCCCACCAAAGACATTATCAGATTTTGTTCCATCCGCGTTTCTGCATATATCAGCCATGGTCCTCTCAAGAGCTTCGAAGCAATGCATGTGCACCATCGGTGCCTCATCCCATATAATTAGCTTTGTTTTTCTGATCAAGTCTGCCAAATCACTGTTGTAGCTAATCGAACACATAGAATCTTCAAACACATTTATGGGTAGTGCAAATCGAGAGTGCGCGGTCCTACATCCGTCTAACAAAAGTGCCGCAGTCCCACTTGATGCAACATCCAAAACAATCCCACCTTCTGATCTTATTGCAGCCATTATTGTTTTATAGAGATACGTCTTGCCAGTGCCACCATAACCATACACAAAAAACATACCTCCTTTGTCGTCGTCGACAACATCCATCACGGTTGCAAAGATACATTTCTGCTCATCTGTCAACGTTGGGTAAGCCGTTTGACAGTATTGTCTTAGGTCATCCTTGTTATATGCCAGCTCGTCATACACAAGCCTGTTGTAACTATCCATGGTATGCTCTGGATCCAGATACGGCATGTTCTGAATATTCTTTAAAGATCGATTGTTAGAAAGCAACATGTCTTCTATATATGATAGGCATATGTTTTTCCTTTGTGTGTCTGTTAGCTTGAGATATGCAAGAAATTTATAGTAAAGTGTTAGTAAAACAGATTATATGGTAGACGGTAAAACACAATCTGAATGTTAAAATCAGTTAGTATGTCAGTTTAAAAAATCTGATTGTTAGAATAACTGTTATTATATCAGTTCATATCTGTTAAGACAAAATGTTGAGATTGTTGTGGTATCGGTTACTTACTGCTGATATCATAAGTATTAACCGTATTCCTGATATGTTAGTGGATACATTATCAGCAATAGGATTTTAGTTATGATATCAGCTAGTAGATGGTCGTAGCATCAGTAGTAGCAATCTTCTCGATATGTTTAAGTTTAGGCAATCCTCCCTGATTGCCAATCTATACAGGGATGAATGAAAATTTTCATTAATATGGTTGTAAGAAAAACTATGAGTTAGTTATGTCTTATTTTTTCAGTTTAAAAATGTTATGTATCCACTTTTCTAGGAAAGCATGGTTCATTATCCAATCACAGTAGTTACTGCTGATATTATAAGTATTAACCGTATTCCTGATATTTTAGTGGACACAGAAAAAAGATTGTATCAGCAATAGGATTTCATTTATGATATCAGCTAGTAGATGGTCATAGAGTCAGTAGTAGCAGTCTTCCCCAAATGTTTAAGTTTAATTAATACTCCCTGATTGCCTATCTATACAGGGATGAATGGGAATTTTATTTAATATGGTTGTAAGAAAACAGTTTTGATATAAGTGTGTATATGGTTCTAGAAACACCAAGCCTGTTATTGTCATATAACCGTATTGATGTTTGAACATCAGGGAGAAAGTATATTCAAAAACTAAAAAAAAAATTAAAACTATATTTTCACTTATTCCAGGATTATAAAAAGCTTAACCAAAAAGTTGTTGGTCACCACTATGCTAAATTCAAAAATATGTAGCAATTTGTCCGTTACTGACATTGGCATGCATTAATATATCGAACACATGCATTCTTTTACGGTCTCAAACAGTCAATAATCGCAGTTACATATAGTCAATGTGGCATATTAGATTAATAATGTTACTTATGCACTGCCAACATCAGCGATTCAGGACTGTACGTTACTAAAAAAATTATCGAGGTTTTGTTGAGTCACAGATATAATATCAGTTTCGATAAGATTACAGTCAGTTCCCTATATGATTCTAGGTATAGCAAATGGCTGGTTCGAGTTAGTCAGTGAAAAAAAGCCATGGAAAAAAAGTAAACTCGTTCTTTTACTTATCCAATGATTGTATAATCCACACCAAAAAACTGTGCTCCCCACGTATCATATTTAAGAAATATCAAGCACATACAAATAACTACATCATGTGCCATAACACGCCATGTTTTCTCCCAAACAACATCAGGACGCGACATACTGTCGGACATAATGAGCATCACAAAGAAAGACCGCAGATAGTCACCCATGCCCCAATGACTTGCTTCAATGATGCCGTCAATGTACTCTAACAATCCAAAAGCATACATGCATCTCTATAGGTAGGGTATACCACATTATCTACGGTTTTGAACTCGTCCCATTCCCTGACATCATTTTTTTGTTTAGCAATATCCGTCAATAAAAGAGCTCACCCCAAGAAGGCGGTACGTGGTGAATCCTTCCAATACTGAAACCTCTTTGCTTAGGTTCCCAACATCGTTCTTTGTATTTCCAAACATATTTTGATGGAAATTGAGAATACAGCAACTGCCTTGCTTCCTCGTCTGTCTTGTTGCGTTCCATCCACATTATAAACTTTGAATTATTTACAGAAGCCTTTTCAAGAGTATAATCTATATTATCAGCCGGGTCAAACACAATATTTTGTTCGTTGGGTAGGTGAAAAGGCAACCTCTCAACTGATGGCGTCCTATAATGAATTTCGTATTTATATATGCGCCATGCCGCCTCGCATGCTGACAAATACGTGCAATCGTAATAATCTTTGATCTCGTCGACATCTTCACCCTCAACAGCCGCTGTTACCCTATCAGGTCCCTTGTTTATATACTTGAAGAGGTATTTTATAGAACCAAGTTGGTTGCACCATTCGACATTAATGTGCGCCTGATATTGCCTCAATAACGCAGGATTGTAAGGTACGATATTGCGGTTATCAAGGTCAGAACCTAATTTTGTGACTGTCCTTCCATCGTTTCTTCTCATGTATAGTGCATATCGACTTTCATCGATGAATGTGCTATCGTTATACTGTTTTGGAAACTTCTCAGAACAACGATTTCCTATCATGCAAGGACAATTTGGGTGTTCAGGGCCGCATGGACCGTGCATCATATGTTCACTTACCAAATAATGTAATTCCGGATCTTCTTCCTCATCAGGAATCTCAGCTGATATGAACTCATCTATGTCTCTAGGAGTCATTAGCTTCTCCTCTACCTTCAACCATAATAAAATGTGGCAATGTGGCAGTCCTCTCTTTTGAAACTCGATTGTATAAACAACTGAACATTGAGACAAACAAATTAAGATACATTAGTATAATATATATTTGAGTACACATAAAACACAATTGGACTTTTAATCATGTCGACATTAGTGTTGTGTGTAAAATCTATGTTTAACGTATAATCTGTTTAAGTTTGATTCAAATTTGGATGACACGAATTCCAGAACTAAAAATACCAAATCGAAGCCACTTTGTCAACTTTAATGGATAATGTATAATCCGCTAAAGCACAAGCACTCTAAATTTAGTGACTCCTAATTTGAATAGTAAAAAAATATATATAATATAAATACCTCCTCGTACTTCTCCAAATGTAGCTTCATCTTTGAAGTCCTTTATCATACGGTCGAGTTTCATTTTGAAAACTCTTGTGCTTGCATCAGGACGGTCCTCTGGTTTTAAACCTTTTATTTCCATATATCTTGATATTTCCGGCCAATTTGGATTACACATAAACGTTATGAACAGATCGGGGTATCCAAAAAACTTGCATAACGCCATAGCATCCAAGTAGTTCTGCATCATATACTGTGGGCTACCAGCAAATGATGAAGGTACAATAACCTTCTTACCACGAAAAGGTTGTCCTGCAGTTTCAGCCATGCGTTCTAGTCGAGCGTACGTTTCGCTCCTCAATTCTTTCTGGTTTTTTCTAGTGTACGACATCCTTTCCACTTCAACCATTGTGTAGCCATCAACCAAAAATTGCTGAAACAATCTTTTGCCATTCAATATCATTGAGTACACACCAGGACGGTCCATCATCCGGTAGGCAAACCATTCACGCATAGTGACGCGTGTTTTTTGACTTTCCGGAGTATCAGCAGTAACGTGTGAATGGTATATATCCGTACGATAACCATCTTCCGCATACGCGAATAAAAGAGGATACTGCAATGGGAGGTATGAAACGTGCAATTCACTAATCCTTCTTAATTTACCACTTTACTTATGCAACACAATATCTCTGTTGTTTACAGTTCCGTCAAAATCACCAACTATAAGAGCGGCGACTTCTGAAGCTGTCGGTAGATCGTACGTCCTACCGTCATGATCCCTTTTATCAATTAGTCTAAGTGCGACATTTTCACCATCAGTTGAAGATGCTAATCTTTCTCCAGCCATACGGAACTTTTCCACCAATGGGTTATTCAAATCCAACATGTCTTTTAACGCTAAAACATTACTTCTAGAACTTTTCGTCCAGATGGTCCCGCATGACATTCTTTCAGAACTCGATCAATCTCTCTACCGGCTACGCAACGTCGAATGATTCGATCGGGACATATGCGGAATAGGAAGGGTTCATCCCAGAAGTAATGTTTTAGCGTAGTAAAGAACTTCTTTTTATCTTGCTTGGTCATGCAATTTGGCAAAACCCTACTGGACAAGTAGTTAGCATAATCCGCATACCATGGCTCAATTTCCTTAATGGCCATTAGCCGTTCCTCGGCAAAAGAGTCGCAAATCTCGGTGTGATCTAATTTCTCCAGATCAGGGTTTTCCAAGCGTGATAGATGATCAGCAGCGAGATTTTCAGCACCCCTTTTATCTCGAATTTCAATGTCGAATTCTTGAAGTAATAGGATCCACCTAATAAAGCGGGGTTTAGCATCTTGTTTTGAAAACAAGTAGCGTAGGGCGGAGTGATCGGTGAAGACGACAGTTTTAGAGAGAACGAGATATTGCCTGAACTTGTCGAAGGCAAAAACAATGGCTAAAAGTTCTTTCTCAGTGGTTGTATAATTCTCTTGTGCTACATTCATGGTTTTGCTAGCATAGTAGATTGGTTGAAAATGCTTCTCCTTCCTTTGGCCGAGCACCGCGCCGACAACATAATCACTAGCGTCACACATGATTTCGAATGGCTGAGACCAATCAGGGGTGACCATTATAGGTGCTTGAGTGAGATCTTTCTTTAGTCCGTTAAATGCTTCCTTGCATTCTCCAGAAAAATAAAAAGGAGCATCCTTAACAAGAAGCTGTGTCATTGGCCGGGCAATTTTCGAGAAATCTTTAATAAAGCTTCGATAAAACCCTGCATGACCAAGAAAGCTGCGAATGGCTTTAACGGTAGTAGGATAGGGGAGTTTGGAAATTGCTTCGATTTTTGCTCTATCGACCTTAATTCCATTCCCCGAGACTTTATGCCCTAAGACAATTCCTTCTTTTACCATGAAATGACATTTTTCCCAATTTAAGACCAAATTAGTTTCCTCGCATCGTTTCAACATCTTCCTAAGGTTGGAAAGACAAAGGTCAAAAGAATTTCCAAACACCGAGAAATCATCCATGAAGACTTCCATGCTGTCCTCAATTAACTCGTGGAATATGGCCATCATACATCGTTGAAAGGTTGCGGGTGCGTTACATAACCCGAAGGGCATTCGCTTGTAGGCGAACGTTCCGTAAGGACATGTAAATGTAGTTTTCTCCTGATCTTCAGGGGCAATGGGAATTTGGAAGTATCCTGAAAAGCCATCAAGGAAACAGTAGTATTCATGCCCGGCTAACCTTTCAAGCATTTGGTCAATAAACGGCAGAGGAAAATGATCTTTCCAGGTGGCATCATTCAACTTTCTGTAGTCAATACAGACACACCACCCAGTAACCGTTCTTTGCGGCACCAACTCACCCTTTTCATTTTTTACAACCGTCATCCCTCCCTTTTTTGGAACCACTTGGACCGGGCTGACCCATGGGCTTTCTGATATGGGGTAGATGAGACCTGCGTCTAGAAGCTTAATGACCTCTTTTTTCACTACCTCCTTGATGTTAGGGTTAACCCGTCTTTGCGGTTGAACGGTTGGTTTGTAATCTTCCTCCATGAGGATTTTGTGAGTACAGAAGGTAGAATCGATTCCCTTAATGTCGGCAACACTCCACGCAATCACCCCTTTGTACTCTTTTAAAACTTCTAAGAGCTTCTCTTTCTGACTAGTGGTTAGCGAAGAGCTTATGATGACAGGGAGTTGGTCCTCCCCTTGAAGGAAGGCGTATTCCAGGTGACTCGGGAGATCTTTCAGTTCTAAGGTAGGAGGCTCTTTGATCGATGGTTTTAGCTTGTTCTCCGGCCTCTAAAGCTCAATAGGTTCAATTTCATCCTGACGTGGATAAAAGGACACAGCTCCAACCATCTCAATTTCTCGGTCGTCGTATATTACGTTGTTATCATTATTCATGAATTCGCTTAATAGATACTCGTCAATGCAGCCATCTATGTCATCAACAAATTCATCAACTTCCTCAACTAAATATACGGGGTGACCGCAAGAAGAGGAATGTCTCATAGAATCCTAAATGTCGAAGGTCAAGCTCTCGGATCCTACTCGTAAAGTGAGTTTACCATCATGAACATCAATGATGGCACGAGCTGTAGCCAAGAAGGGTCTTCCAAGGATTATTGGGACGAAATTATCTTCCTCCATCTCTAAAATTACGAAATCGACTGGAAACTTGAATTCCCCCACCCTTACAAGAACGTTCTCACAAACTCCAATGGGATATTTGATTGATCGATCAGCTAATTGGATACTCATCCTAGTTGGTTTCAGCCCTGAATATCCGAGTTTAAGAAACAGGGAGTGAGGCATCAGGTTAATGCTTGCCCCAAGATCTACCAAGGCGTTTTTCATAGAAAGCGCCCCTATAGAGCAAAGAATGGTAAAACTGCCCGGATCTTCCTTCTTCTTGGGCATGCTTTTTTAGATGATAGCCGAACATTCTTCTCCTAATGATATCAATCCTTCAAGTTTCTTCCGATTAGATATCAACCTCTTGAAGTATATACTATGTTTAGGGATGTGATAGAATACATCGAGGAGTGGTATGTTGACGGATGTTTGTTTCAAATAAGACAATATTCTTTCATTGTCTTCTTCAGCCTTTTGATTCTTTAGACGAGAGGGATAGGGAATCCGTGCGAGAGTTGGTCGTTGGGCTGGTGCTGGTGTTTGTGGGGGAGGATCGTGAGGAGTTGGAAGGGGTTCAGGAATCGTCTCATTTCCTAACTCGGGTTCCCTTGTGATGTGGTTCCGGTTGGGATGTGGGGGATCCTTGGTAGTAGTTCCTGATCGAGTAGTGATTGCGCAAGTTGGATCGTGAGGGGCTGGGCCAGGTCCACTCATTCTTTCGTGGAGGTTGGTGAGCTGACTTTCTAATTCAGCTTGCTGCTCTTGGATAAACCCCTCAAGACCTTTTAAGAGTGTGGCCCCTTCCATGGTGAACTGCCTGAGTTTTTCTTCAAAAGAATCACGGATGGTGTACTCAAGTCCGTCCTTTCCTTCAGTTTTCCATTTCAGATTGCCCCAAGGGTCACATTCATCGTTTTGATAAAACGCGAGGAGTGAAGGGTCATCATAAATATCATGACTAGAGAGGAAGACGCTTTCTTGGTGTGTGTCATCGCACTCATCGCTCTCGTGTGGTCCTCCACAAATGTCGCATATGAGGTATGGGTTAGTCAGCCTTTTTGGTTCTGGTGATTTTATAAGGTAAGCTAGTTTCTTTTGTGCTTTCTCAATCCGATAATCGAAGGATAACTCTTCACTTGAGAAAGTAGAGATGCTTGACGCGTTTACTTGCTCATTCCAATGGCTGTCTTGGTATTGGATGTATTCCTCTATTCGGTTCCACCCTTCTTCTGCGGTGAGGTTCGCGATTCTTCGGCCAGTCGAGAAATCAATCCCTTTTTGATCCCTTCGGGAGACATTGTCGTAAAAAATTTGAACAAGCAACCAAAGGTTGATACCGTGGTGTGGGGCTTGTTGAATAAGATATTTGTAACGACTCCAGGAGTTGGTGATAGATTCTCCATCTGGTTGATGAAAGTGCAGAATTTTGCTCCTAACTGCTGCAGTTCTTCCAGGGGGAAAGAACTTTTTGGTGAACTTGGTTGTGAGTTGTTCCCACGTGAAAATGGACCTTGGAGGGAGCTTATCGAGCCATTCCTTGGCTTGCCCTTGAAGAGAAAATGGGAAAAACCGGAGTCTAGATGTCTCCATAGATGCTCCGTCGGTATAGATAGCATCAACAATTTTTAGAAACTGTTTGATGTGGTGAATTGGGTTTTCGCTGTGGGATCCATGGAATTGACATGCCTTTTGGATTAGCCAAATGTCAGACGCATGCAATACCTCATTGACTTGTTCCGAAGGATAGACAATGGCACTGGTGAATCCAGATGCAGAAAGGGAGGAGTATTCCCCGAGGGTTTTCGCTTTAGGAGGATTTATGGGTCCATTGGCTGGAGTGGCAAGAACTTCCTCGCCATTTTGACTCAAATTGTCAATGATGATGGTTTCAGGAGATTGTGGGGAATGAGGGGATTCTTCATCAGATGTGACTTCATCAAAATTGATGAAAGTGCCTTGATGTTCTGAATCGTGGAGAGCTTTTCTTCGCCTGTTGAGCTCTCTCTTGGGTTCTGCAAATGGTTCAAAAAGAGTTTTGGTGGAACTGCGGGTTCTAAGTTGCTTAAGGGGGTTGGTATGGGGACGTGGTTGTTGGTTATCACCTTCCATGATGAAAAGTGATGGGTGTTACTAACAAAGGTCACGAAGAAGGAGGATATACTAAGAGAAAGCTAAAAATGAGAAAAATTTACTTGATAGGAATCAAGCAAAGAACCTAAACGAGGTGGACTACTAACTAGCTATTCTATTCCCCGGCAGCGGCGCCAAAAACTTGATAACGCTACACGCGTCGTTCGGGGTCAAGGAAACTTCCTTTTCTTCGAGCAAGTTTTATAACACCCTAGGCAGTGAACCTAATCGTTGTAGTGTAGTAATTAGGGTAAGCCACGGGTATTGATATCGTTCTCTAGGGGAATAGGAATGCTAGTGAGAAGTTACTACGCTAAGGTTAAGGTTGAGGAAGATTATTTTTTGTATTTTTATATTTTATGAAATGGAAAGGTACGAATCTCGGGTATTGGATTTGGGGGGTTGGTATCTCTACCAATTACTCTACTATTATCTAATTATCTAAACTAAGGTTGTGGGAGTCTATGTCTAATTAATGTGTGCTCGTATGATAGTTTAAAGATGTGTTTACTTAGGTTATACTACTCCTTAATTATCTCCTATTGATGGTTGAGTTGTCACGTCCTTATTCTTAGTTGCGTTGTGTGTCTAAAGTTGTAGGGTATGCGTTTCTCCCTAACTCTTTGAACTTACCAAAGGGTCTCGTCTACAAAACCCACTAGGGATGATAAACTCTTACTCTAAGGCACTCTTTGGATAATTTAGCCTACAACTACTCAGGTAATCATATTCTAAGGTTCACAAAGATGAATCAAGCATTAAGTACACAACGAATGACCTATCGCATTACTAGATCATTAATCAACTAAGATAAGAAACAACCAATCAATATTCAATAATTAAGTTTCATACTTCCTAAGCAAACACACAAATAAATTAGCCGGACATGGAGAACATGCAAGCATACACACAAATAATCAAAGACATAATTGAATTAATGAAGTAAATACTTATCTTGATGTAAGATAGGGTTTAAAACCCTAAAATACTGTACAAGACACCTTAGGTTCGGTTTTAGGTTTTTACTCCAAAAGACTCTCTCTAAAACTGAAAAATTCGGATTCTATATATAAGATTACATATGCGACGGCGTCACCTTATGTTTCGTGACGCCGTCGTGTCGCCGTCATTAGGGTTTTGTCTTGGCCACGTTAACCTTGCGACGGCGTCACCTTATGTCCGTGACGCCGTCCTCTTCAGCTTCTGACGCCGTCTGGGTCACATCTAGGCCGTCTGAGTTGCGACGGTCTACTCTTTTAAAGCCCGACGCCGTCACTTGTAAATGAGCAATTTGGCTACTGAGCCGTCACAAAAGAGATGCGACGGCGTCGCAGTTAACACCTGACGCCGTCCCCTTCAGTTCCAGCAGTCTGAGTGGCTCGATTCTTGACTTTGGACATTTTCTTCGTAAATTCGCGCCTTTTCGTCCAAATAAGTGCCATTCAGCATTTTGCCTTCAAGAGACCTAAAAAGTGAAAAGGAACGAAATTAAGCAATAACGGATACAAAAGTGATCAAATAAGGGCTAAAACGACCCCTCAAAATGGTACATTTTAAAACCTTATCAAATATCCTTACACTTGTTATTTGCTTGTCCTCAAGCAAATGTGCTTTTAGCCAATTAATTTATAAGTTAGGGGTCATGAAGCATTAATTCTAAACGGTCCACAACACATATAAGCCCCGCAAAAGTCATAACAAGCACGGAAATTACATACTAGCACCTCACATGGGGTGTTTGGGTACTCACATCTCTCTCGGGTGTATATATAAAATATAACAAATAGGAAATGGAAGATAAACACTCATTAACCGGTCCTAGTACATAGATTACCATAGGCATGAGAATAGATCAAACCTCCATCGCTTTGGCGTAAGCACCTAGGAAAGACTATCAAAGAGGTCTTTTAAAGGGTTGTAATGTTAGGCTTACGGTAGGGAAACAAGGGTTTGGTGGGATAGGCTATTTAGTGGTGGCAAGTCAAAAATCTCTATGTTAAATGCATACGAAGAATGGCGTTGCTAAGCCAAGACTCGACACTCTAAAACTCTAGGTAACGGAAATAAACAAACATAAATTTAAAAGATAGATGTAGGATGGTAGCCCGTATTTTTTTTTTTTTTTATACACTTTTACTCTACCATCCTCTACGGTAACATCAAAATGATAGGGATTTATAGGCACATCCCTACACTTGAGTTTTTATTATTCTAACACTAATTTGACCCGAATTGAAAAGATCAAAACACTTGGGGTACATTATTACGCAAACAAAGGGAATTTGAATTTAACGTTCCCTTCCCGTCATTTCATAAACTTTAACTTTTCCCATGAATCCCAATCGTCCCAAAACTGTATACAAAGGATATGACTCGACTTAGCAACTTATGCAAGCAACTAGATAATTGAACTAAGGGTTTAGGGTGATAACAAACATTTGCACTAAAAGTGAGTGCATAAGGGGTAGGCTAAGGCGATTTGGGTGTATATTTGGGGGTGGGGTGTAAACAATGCTCTTCATTGATATTTCGGAAAAACCGAAACATCACGAGAACCGCGAAAAGGATAGGCTCTGAGGGGTTAACTAGGGGTATCGTGTACTAAAGATGAGTACAACGCAAAAGGTGTGGGAGAATTACTCAACCGATGTGGAAGAAGTAATTATATTACGGGTATCAAACAAGGTTTATCCTAATGCTTCTTATCATTTAGTTATTCCTAACTACACAAGTGTAGTCTCACTTGCGATCTCGGAATGCATCACAAAACAAGTTCTAGAATCTAATATACTACCGGTTCACACTCTAAGCATTAAAGATGAATGCTTTAATTCCTACTAATCTAAGGGCGATCCTCACATTTTGGGTGGAATTTAAGTGGTAAAGGGTTTTGTGCTAGTCATGCAACTTCCTATCCATGAGACGCTTTTGTTAAGACTAATGGCCCACTCCTATATGTCATGAAAAATTTTAAATTTGGTGCCAAAATTACCCTAACCGACATTTTCTCATGGTTTATTACACAATCACAATTTGGACAAAGCAAATAATCAAGGATAAGCATAGTTTCAAAGTTCCCGTTTTATTTTCCCTCCCTACTCTTAAACTGAACATTGTCCCCAATGTGCCCCGAAAGTATCAAAGTTATGATAATGGAAGGTAATTAAAAACGAAAGAAACTAATACTCCCCTGATTAGCTCGGTAGGATCCGTGTAAAGTGGTGGTTAAATCCTTTTCAAGAAGAATTATTGCGTGAAAAGCTCTTTCCAATCTAATGTAACTTCTTCTTGACAAACTAAACCTGCACACTTGAAGAAAACAAACGAAACCTTCGCGTAAAATCGGCGGTAATAATATATATAAGACTCGATTTAAACTAGGATATAATGCTTGTGGAATGGATGTTTACAGAATTTCTAAGAAAATTAAGACCTGGAAAATTCCAAAAATTTATAAGTAGCTCAGAAAACGAGAAAAAAGTAATCTGATGTTTTTACTCCTTCCTGACGCCGTCAGGTTGCAATCCTGACGCCGTCAGGTTATCCTGACAAAAACTGGTCTACGATTTTCTGGAAAAAATTCTGGAAAATTTACATCTTTAGAATCTGGAAAAATTTCTGCAAAAACATCCATTATGACTCGATACAAGCATTTGACTCGAAAAAACAAACATAAATATCTTTTAGTTAATTGTTATTCTCATGTTTACGTTTCTTTTGAAAACGTGTGTAATCTTCCCTACACTATCCCTTATGTAAAATACCTTTATATGCAATTAAGACGAGGTTAAAAACAGAATAAAGCATTTTTTTTACAAATTTAAACATGAGGATAAACAATTAATAAAAGATATATGACACTAACAAGCAAACAATTAAGCATGGGTTGCCTCCCACGAAACGCTTTTCTTTATTTAAGAGTCTTGTAGCTAGACTCATAGTCGTGCTCCTACGTTGCTTCACCACCGCCCTCTTCTTCTAAAACAATATCCTCATCGTTCACCATTTCAATATTATCCAATTGATAATGCTTCACCCGTTGCCCATTAACGGTGAATTCTCTTCCATCATGGTCTAGTAGCACCACCGCCCCATTGCTCATCTGCTTTTTTACTGAAAAGGGTCCATACCACCTGGATTTGAGTTTTCCCGGGAATAATCTTAGTCTTGAATTATACAAGAGCACCTTATCCCCTTCCAAAAACTCTTTAGGATTCTTTATTCGTTGATCATGCCATCTTTTTGCCCTTTCTTTGTAAGTGATTGATGATTCGTACGCTTCCAGCCTCAGTTCATCCAATTCTTGAAGTTGTAAGAACCGATTTGACCCTGCTTCAGAATAATCCATATTACAGGCCTTAAGTGCCCAATATGCTTTCTGCTCAAGTTCGATAGGGAGGTGGCAAGCCTTTCCGTATACCAGGCGAAAAGGGGTTGTCCCGATAGGTGTTTTGTAAGCAGTTCTAAATGCCCAGAGTGCCTCATCCAGTTTGAATGCCCAATCTTTCCTATTTTGGTGGACTGTTTTTTCAAGTATCCGCTTTAATGCCCTATTCGTGTTTTCTACTTGTCCATTTGTCTGAGGATGATATGCAGTAGAAAACCTATGTGGGACGCCATACTTCTTCATTACCTTTTCCATTTGAGCATTGCAAAAGTGAGTCCCTCTATCACTGATTAATGCTTTTGGAATCCCGAATCGTTCGAAGAGTTTTTTAAGAAAGTGGATAACTACCCTCGCATCATTAGTTCTAAGGGCTTGAGCCTCTACCCATTTTGATACATAGTCGATAGCTACGAGAATGTATTCATTTCCTCCGGAAGATGGAAAAGGTCCCATGAAGTCTATTCCCCAAACGTCAAATATTTCGCAGACTTGGATATAGTTCTGAGGTGACTCATCCCGTCGCGAGATATTTCCTGATCGTTGGCATGCATCACACGTTTGAACTAATCTCTTAACGTCTTGAAAAACAGCAGGCCAATAGAATCCGGCGTCGAAAACCTTTCGTGCCGGGACATTCACACCGTGATGTCCTCCAGATGGTCCCGCATGACATTCTTTCAGAACTCGATCAATCTCTCTACCGGCTACGCAACGTCGAATGATTCGATCGGGACATATGCGGAATAGGAAGGGTTCATCCCAGAAGTAATGTTTTAGCGTAGTAAAGAACTTCTTTTTATCTTGCTTGGTCATGCAATTTGGCAAAACCCTACTGGACAAGTAGTTAGCATAATCCGCATACCATGGCTCAATTTCCTTAATGGCCATTAGCCGTTCCTCGGCAAAAGAGTCGCAAATCTCGGTGTGATCTAATTTCTCCAGATCAGGGTTTTCCAAGCGTGATAGATGATCAGCAGCGAGATTTTCAGCACCCCTTTTATCTCGAATTTCAATGTCGAATTCTTGAAGTAATAGGATCCACCTAATAAAGCGGGGTTTAGCATCTTGTTTTGAAAACAAGTAGCGTAGGGCGGAGTGATCGGTGAAGACGACAGTTTTAGAGAGAACGAGATATTGCCTGAACTTGTCGAAGGCAAAAAAAACGGCTAAAAGTTCTTTCTCAGTGGTTGTATAATTCTCTTGTGCTACATTCATGGTTTTGCTAGCATAGTAGATTGGTTGGAAATGCTACTCCTTCCTTTGGCCGAGCACCGCGCCGACAGCATAATCACTAGCGTCACACATGATTTCGAATGGCTGAGACCAATCAGGGGTGACCATTATAGGTGCTTGAGTGAGATCTTTCTTTAGTCGGTTAAATGCTTCCTTGCATTCTACAGAAAAATCAAAAGGAGCATCCTTAACAAGAAGCTGTGTCATTGGCAGGGCAATTTTCGAGAAATCTTTAATAAACCTTCGATAAAAACCTGCATGACCAAGAAAGTTGCGAATGGCTTTAACGGTAGTAGGATAGGGGAGTTTGGAAATTGCTTCGATTTTTGCTCTATCGACCTTAATTCCATTCCCCGAGACTTTATGCCCTAAGACAATTCCTTCTTTTACCATGAAATGACATTTTTCCCAATTTAAGACCAAATTAGTTTCCTCGCATCGTTTCAACATCTTCCTAAGGTTGGAAAGACAAAGGTCGAAAGAATTTCCAAACACCGAGAAATCATCCATGAAGACTTCCATGCTGTCCTCAATTAACTCGTGGAATATGGCCATCATACATCGTTGAAAGGTTGCGGGTGCGTTACATAACCCGAAGGGCATTCGCTTGTAGGCGAACGTTCCGTAAGGACATGTAAATGTAGTTTTCTCCTGATCTTCAGGGGCAATGGGAATTTGGAAGTATCCTGAAAAGCCATCAAGGAAACAGTAGTATTCATGCCCGGCTAACCTTTCAAGCATTTGGTCAATAAACGGCAGAGGAAAATGATCTTTCCGGGTGGCATCATTCAACTTTCTGTAGTCAATACAGACACACCACCCAGTAACCGTTCTTTGCGGCACCAACTCACCCTTTTCATTTTTTACAACCATCATCCCTCCCTTTTTTGGAACCACTTGGACCGGGCTGACCTATGGGCTATCTGATATGGGGTAGATGAGACCTGCATCCAGAAGCTTAATGACCTCTTTTTTCACTACCTCCTTGATGTTAGGGTTAACCCGTCTTTGCGGTTGAACGGTTGGTTTGTAATCTTCCTCCATGAGGATTTTGTGAGTACAGAATGTAGAATCGATTCCCTTAATGTCGGCAACACTCCACGCAATCACCCCTTTGTACTCTTTTAAAACTTCTAAGAGCTTCTCTTTCTGACTAGTGGTTAGCGAAGAGCTTATGATGACAGGGAGTTGGTCCTCCCCTTGAAGGAAGGCGTATTCCAGGTGACTCGGGAGATCTTTCAGTTATAAGGTAGGAGGCTCTTATATCGATGGTTTTAGCTTGTTCTCCGGCCTCTGAAGCTCAATAGGTTCAATTTCATCCCGACGTGGATAAAAGGACACAGCTCCAACCATCTCAATTTCTCGGTCGTCGTATATTACGTTGTTATCATTATTCATGAATTCGCTTAATAGATACTCGTCAATGCAGCCATCTATGTCATCAACAAATTCATCAACTTCCTCAACTAAATATACGGGGCGACCGCAAGAAGAGGAATGTCCCATAGAATCCTTAATGTCGAAGGTCAAGCTCTCGGATCCTACTCGTAAAGTGAGTTTACCATCATGAACATCAATGATGGCACGAGCTGTAGCCAAGAAGGGTCTTCCAAGGATTATTGGGACGAAATTATCTTCCTCCATCTCTAAAATTACGAAATCGACTGGAAACTTGAATTCCCCCACCCTTACAAGAACGTTCTCACAAACTACAATGGGATATTTGATTGATCGATCAGCTAATTGGATACTCATCCTAGTTGGTTTCAGCCCTGAATATCCGAGTTTAAGAAACAGGGAGTGAGGCATCAGGTTAATGCTTGCCCCGAGATCTGCCAAGGCGTTTTTCATAGAAAGCGCCCCTATAGAGCAAGGAATGGTAAAACTGCCCGAATCTTCCTTCTTCTTGGGCATGCTTTTTTGGATGATAGCCGAACATTCTTCTCCTAATGATATCAATCCTTCAAGTTTCTTCCGATTAGATATCAACCTCTTGAAGTATCTACTATGTTTAGGGATGTGATAGAATACATCGAGGAGTGGTATGTTGACGGATGTTTGTTTCAAATAAGACAATATTCTTTCATTGTGTTCTTCAGCCTTTTGATTCTTTAGACGAGAGGGATAGGGAATCCGTGCGAGAGTTGGTCGTTGGGCTGGTGCTGGTGTTTGTGGGGGAGGATCGTGAGGAGTTGGAAGGGGTTCAGGAATAGTCTCATTTCCTAACTCGGGTTCCCTTGTGATGGGGTTCCGGTTGGGATGTGGGGGATCCTTGGTAGTAGTTCCTGATCGAGTAGTGATTGCGCAAGTTGGATCGTGAGGGGCTGGGCCAGGTCCACTCATTCTTTCGTGGAGGTTGGTGAGCTGACTTTCTAATTCAGCTTGCTGCTCTTGGATAAACCCCTCAAGACCTTTTAAGAGTGCGGCCCCTTCCATGGTGAACTGCCCGAGTTTTTCTTCAAAAGAATCACGGATGGTGTACTCAGGTCCGTCCATTCCTTCAGTTTTCCATTTCAGATTGCCCCAAGGGTCACATTCATCGTTTTGATAAAACGCGAGGAGTGAAGGGTCATCATAAATATCATGACTAGAGAGGAAGACGCTTTCTTGGTGTGTGTCATCGCACTCATCGCTCTCGTGTGGTCCTCCACAAATGTCGCATATGAGGTATGGGTTAGTCAGCCTTTTTGGTTCTGGTGATTTTATAAGGTAAGCTAGTTTCTTTTGTGCTTTCTCAATCCGATAATCGAAGGATAACTCTTCACTTGAGAAAGTAGAGATGCTTGACGCATTTACTTGCTCATTCCAATGGCTGTCTTGGTATTGGATGTATTCCTCTATTCGGTTCCACCCTTCTTCTGCGGTGAGGTTCGCGATTCTTCGGCCAGTCGAGAAATCAATCCCTTTTTGATCCCTTCGGGAGACATTGTCGTAAAAAATTTGAACAAGCAACCAAAGGTTGATACCGTGGTGTGGGGCTTGTTGAATAAGATATTTGTAACGACTCCAGGAGTTGGTGATAGATTCTCCATCTGGTTGATGAAAGTGCAGAATTTTGCTCCTAACTGCTGCAGTTCTTCCAGGGGGAAAGAACTTTTTGGTGAACTTGGTTGTGAGTTGTTCCCACGTGAAAATGGACCTTGGAGGGAGCTTATCGAGCCATTCCTTGGCTTGCCCTTGAAGAGAAAATGGGAAAAACCGGAGTCTAGATGTCTCCTTAGATGCTCCGTCGGTATAGATAGCATCAAAAATTTTTAGAAACTGTTTGATGTGGTGAATTGGGTTTTCGCTGTGGGATCCATGGAATTGACATGCCTTTTGGATTAGCCAAATGTCAGACGCATGCAATACCTCATTGACTTGTTCCGAAGGATAGACAATGGCACTGGTGAATCCAGATGCAGAAGGGGAGGAGTATTCCCCGAGGGTTTTCGCTTTAGGAGGATTTATGGGTCCATTGGCTGGAGTGGCAAGAACTTCCTCGCCATTTTGACTCAAATTGTCAATGATGATGGTTTCAGGAGATTGTGGGGAATGAGGGGATTCTTCATCAGATGTGACTTCATCAAAATTGATGAAAGTGCCTTGATGTTCTGAATCGTGGAGAGCTTTTCTTCGCCTGTTGAGCTCTCTCTCGGGTTCTGCAAATGGTTCAAAAAGAGTTTTGGTGGAACTGCGGGTTCTAAGTTGCTTAAGGGGGTTGGTATGGGGACGTGGTTGTTGGTTATCACCTTCCATGATGAAAAGTGATAGGTGTTACGAACAAAGGTCACGAAGAAGGGGGATATACTAAGAGAAAGCTAAAAATGAGAAAAATTTACTTGATAGGAATCAAGCAAAGAACCTAAACGAGGTGGACTACTAACTAGCTATTCTATTCCCCGGCAGCGGTGCCAAAAACTTGATAACGCTACACGCGTCGTTCGGGGTCAAGGAAACTTCCTTTTCTTCGAGCAAGTTTTATAACACCCTAGGCAGTGAACCTAATCGTTGTAGTGTAGTAATTAGGGTAAGCCACGGGTATTGATATCGTTCTCTAGGGGAATAGGAATGCTAGTGAGAAGTTACTACGCTAAGGTTAAGGTTGAGGAAGATTATTTTTTGTATTTTTATATTTTATGAAATGGAAAGGTACGAATCTCGGGTATTGGATTTGGGGGGTTGGTATCTCTACCAATTACTCTACTATTATCTAATTATCTAAACTAAGGTTGTGGGAGTCTATGTCTAATTAATGTGTGCTCGTATGATAGTTTAAAGATGTGTTTACTTAGGTTATACTACTCCTTAATTATCTCCTATTGATGGTTGAGTTGTCACGTCCTTATTCTTAGTTGCGTTGTGTGTCTAAAGTTGTAGGGTATGCGTTTCTCCCTAACTCTTTGAACTTACCAAAGGGTCTCGTCTACAAAACCCACTAGGGATGATAAACTCTTACTCTAAGGCACTCTTTGGATAATTTAGCCTACAACTACTCAGGTAATCATATTCTAAG